>CALNHX010007564.1:0-72323 GCA_940337035.1 Agriotes lineatus
AATGAACCCCCCAGGGAATGGCGAATACCAGTATCGGTTAATTCACTACTGGAGATAAACATAACCCTGTATTCGTGAAATTTAACTATATGCAAAGAATATAGATCTATATTCTTTGCTATATGGCATTCACGATCTTTACTCAACAGAACAAGCCATGATATGTTTTTATTAGGTTGCTTGCAGGTCTTTTTGATAAAAGTCAAACTTGACAAGACGTAAACTTCAAATATTTCACGTCAAATATTTTGCCGTTGTTGCAATTACGTTGTTTTGCAATATTATTCAAAATGCCAAAAATCATAAACCCAACCATAAAAGCAGCTATAAAGAAGACTTATAACAGCTACGAGAAGATCACGAACTTGGAGAAGAAGCAAATTAAACAGAATCACCGATATTTTTGGGGTAAATATTTAATATGTGATTTTTCATCTCTTGTTAATCGCGACTTATTTAGGTTTCGGATTGGATGGTAAGAGCAATTTTGACAGGAGGGTCTGACAAATTCACAAATTATATTTTTAGATAAGATTTGCAGCGATTGATTTGGTATTATACTTCGAAAAATTAACATTTTACTTTAGATACATTATTAGCCGAAGCGAAAGCAAATTTGGAATTTACAGGGGGAAGAACTACTTTATTCAAAATTATCAAATCAATGGGTTACAAATATAAAAAAGTCGATGGACGCAAAATTTTATGTGAATCGAAACATGTCGTTGCAGCCAAAATTAAATTTCTACGAAGATATTTGCAGTTTCAAAATTCTAGTGAAAACGTGGTCTTCGTGTACCTTGACGAAACTCGGATCTACCAGAATGGGTCTTCGATTCATCAATGGTTACATGAAACAGATTTGAAAAGTAACCCAGCCAAAATTAAAAGTGAGGTGAAACGTTTTACGGTTTTGCACGCGGGAACAAAATTTGGTTTTCTGGAGGGATGTGACTTGTTACTCGACTCTGCTAACAATGATAGAGACTATCATAAAACAATGAATGGAGAAATTTTTCAAAAATGGGTGGTTAATCAGCTCGTTCCTGCATTGGCCAAGCTGCAAGGTAAATATGTGGTGGTGATGGACAATGCACCGTATCATTCGGTGCAGTTGGACAAACCACCCACATTTTCTAGTAAGAAAGGGCAAATGCAGGAATGGCTGGTTAAACAAGGGGTGCAATTTGGATCGAAATTAACAAAAAATGGGTTGTGGGAATTGGTGAAACATTTATTAGCAGATAAACAAAAACGTTACCTGACCGACGGAACTTTGATAGAGCACGGTTTTGAAGTTCGTAGGTTGCCCCCGTACCATTGTCAGTTTAACCCGATTGAAATGGCTTGGGGGCAATGTAAAGGCTTCTATAATAAGCACATGAATTCCCAGCCTTCATCTAAAGATAGGGTTTCGAATTTATAGAGTGAAGCTCTCTCAAAATGTACCCCCGACATGTGGCAAATTATTGTAATCATTGTGCAAAACTAATTTCGGAAGACTGGGCAAAACATATGAGAACCTGTTCGATTGAAAATGTTCCTCCTTTCATTATTTCACTAGGAGAATCAGATTCGGAATCAGATGATAAACCGGGAAGTACTACCTGGAGAATTCACATTTGAAACTATATTTTAAAGGAAACAATAATGAGCAATATTAGCTTAATAAATCAGATTTTGCCGAAAATTAAATACAGAAACTATAATTATAATAATTTTTCATTTGAAACGTTAGAACAAATTTGTACTATGAAGCATATTCAAACTTTATATAAACAAATCGTTATTACAACATGTCTTTACTAATAAATGTATTTTAAGACTTTAAAATAGATTAGAAAATACTAAATGAACAGCACAGTGTTTGTAAACTTCAGTAACTTTTATAAAAAAATAATTTTAGTATATTTCCAGAAACTATTTTCAGAATTGGAAAAACAAGAAGTGATCCTAGTAAATTTTGCAAACGTAATAAAGAATTTGAAAAGAAACATCAACGATTTGCCGGAATTTGATTATATAGAAGAACAATTAAATGACAACAGTGAAGCTCTTTCAAAACCATAACCTGAAATTGAATATGACATAACCTATTTCTGTCATAGCTATTTATTACTAAACGGTACCAACAAAAATTGCACCCTATCATAGCCTGCTCTGTTGAGAAAAGATCGTGAACGTCATATAAATTTTCAAGACAGCGAAATGTAAACACAAATTTATTGCATTTATGAAAAATTTGCCACAAGTTCACAAACTATTGAAACAGGTATTGCCAAAACTGACTCAAAAATTAATTGCTAAAATATTAATGGAACTTGGAAAAAATCCAAAAACTTATATAAATATAAATTTACTTAAATCTTGTTGAAAATTCGTACAAATTTTCTAAAATATTTTCGACACATGAATTCCTTGAAAATTTACTACGCACCAGCAGAACATTCAAGAAAAACTCGTGAAAATGTCTTGAAATCTTCTTACAAATGTACTCCTAACGTCTGAGCAAGCTTATAGAAGCTGATACTAAAAGTTGCTATAAATTAGATACATTTATTGCAAGCGAAGGTACTTCAATATTGTTAAAAAATTGCTTCATATTTCTGCAGGCTTGGAAAACATGTAGGTACTGAAATCTTATTAAAATGTTTCTACAAACTTGTTAAACACTACCTATTAAAAAGGCACTAGTAAATAGAAATAATAATTAATCAGAGCAAATCACCACAATTTATAAATCAAATGGCTTTAATATTTGAATTCTATGTCAAACTCAGGGCTAAGATGTAATTATTATTTCAATAAATGGTTTATTGCTCTCTGTATTTTGTTTATTTGCAATTACATAGGGCTTAGCTCCGGTAAAGCATGAAATAAAAAATATAACACTTGTCTCAGGAGAGTAGGGTCATTAACTTTGTATTATAATTGCTTTGCTGTATGATAAACTAACCAGTATGGCAAATGCGTGACTTCGTAGTTGACAGGTCTATAACTTCAAAATTTAATGTACACAAAATGATTTGTTCATCCGCGAAATTTTGCGTAAATTGAATTAAAACACCGAAAAAGGCAAGACCGCATCAGGTGAATGCTACTAAATATGTTACCTGTACATGGCTGCCGACTAACCTGTTTTGTTTCAGATGACGTGGGTAAAGCCAAAACTTGCATTTGTTTAATTTCCGGCAAAACTGGCAAAAATCGGCTTCCAACCACAAATCTAAAGGACACTATCTCGATTATTCTAATTTGGACGGATCTGGGCCGCTGGAATCACGTTCAACCCCTCGGGAAACGTCGAAACTTGAAGAACCCCAAATACTACGAGGCTGCTCCAACTGCTTCCTGTGAGGTTTACCTTTCGAAGTGGTGGTCCGCTGCTGGCTTGCACAATGAAGAGACGCCACGGCTATTACACGCTTGGTGACGACTTTCTCCTCCAAATTTCTCCACCCAACCTCTTCTGAAGGACAACTCCAAATGTATCACACAAGGTTCTGGCTGTCCGATGTCTCTGCTACTCGGGAAAGGAACCCCAAAGTTGGTCGCACTTGGACGATTCTTGCAGCTGACTATTTATCTTTACGGGGCACTGTAATCATTTTGAAAATTAGCCACAAAGATTGACTGCACTCGGGTGAATATTAAAAAAACACTTTTTAGGCTCAACAAATAACTTTCTTTATTAATAATTTTGTAAAAACTGGGAGCTCAACTGCTCACAGCCTAAATGTAACAAGCTTTTATTTGATGTTAAACAATTGACATTCTCGTTTCCTAGCAATAATGATTTACATTTGTTTATAAGAAATAAGGTTTGATTTACATGTTTACTTATGGACTATAGTTTTGATAGAATATTCTTGCTTAAATAGTAAAATATATTTTCCTTTGAAATTATTCACGTAGCACTTTGCTCTGCTTTTTACTTCCTGTTACAATAAACGAAGTATTGGATTCACCACAAAATTCGAAATTGAGTTTTCAACAGATCTTCACGTTTTAGAGTCCCCTGAACCCAAAAATAGTTATTTATGTTACAAGGCCGTGAACTAGGACTTTTTTTTTATAAGAATGAACATTATTTGGCGAGGCGCAGGCCGAGCCAAATAATCATTCGAATAAAAAAAAGATAGTTCACGGCCATGTGACATACACAATTTTGTGTGCCTGTGAAAAATTACCAAAATTAAAGTTTCGATCGAATCTTTACATAAAATTACATTTAGCAGTGTGTTTTGGTATGGTAACTAGGGCTTGCGTAGTTGCTCACATATTAATAAATAACGTTCGAATTATCTAATAAAAGCTAATTTCATTCAAGATCATGACCCGTAAAAAAAGTCTTTGTCGGCCGGTAAAAAAAAGTCTTTTTTTTACGTTGTCAAGGCTTTATTTTACTATAAACAAATGTGCTATTTCACCACTCAAAATCAAGCAAAAAAAGTGACCTTTTTTGACAGTTGCACACAAACATATTTTTTTTCATTCGTCTGTCTGTGTGTCTGTGTGTCTGTCTGTGTGTCTGTGAACAGAATATCTCAAAAACGAAAAGAGGTATGGCGTTGAAACTTCATATATAAGTGTTGTGTACTATCTAGATGCGACAGCAAGCTTTTGGAAAAAATCGCATAACCGAAAGTAGGTGTTCACTTTTGTGATTTTTCAGTTTTTTTCGATTTTTTCAAAAACGGCTCTAACGATTTTTTTCAAACTTCACATTTTTATTAAATTTTTAATGTGTATTGATGTGAGATAGGAGATTTTTTAGTTGAATTCTTTTAAAATAGGTTTCTTTTGTTTTTTTTCTATTTTTTTATTAACTCCTATTTTAAATAGAACACCCGGTATATTATTACATTTTTTAATTCCGCTTAAAGTTCTAGAGAAAATTTGTTCATCATACCAGATTTTTAATCCCTTAGTTTTTAGTGGAACTTATTCACATGAGTTTAATTAGCACTGCATCAACTATCTGTGTTTTTTATAAGTTGCCTGATTGCTCTTTGCAATGTTTACTTCCTCGTACTGCGTTGCCTCACCTTTCCGTTACCTTGCCGTTTGTGGCTTATAAACCTTTAATACTTATAACGCTCATACAATTTCTGTACTTCACAAAACGTGTTGTATTATTTTAAAATTCATATCATTGTTTGACATTATTCAACTCAACCCTGTCAGCTACATAATTCAAGCTGCATTTGCCATTCCAAACATTAATTATGACTGAAACCCTGAACGTAACCCTTCTGAATTCTGTCTTATCTCATGCCAACCTTTCTTATTCAAATTATGATTGATACTGCTCATATCAAGTGCATTTACTGACTCTTGGAATAAACAAAATAGTTAATTCTGTGCACATGTTTTAACTTATTTATTTTCGTGTTAACTAGTGAATCGGAATTGCTGTGGGCAGTAAACTATTGCAGTATGTGTAGAGAACGGTAGCTCCTCTAGTTTCACTTGGCATAAAAGTGATTTTTTTTATTTTCACATGTTTGGTATCTCAGGTACAATAGTCTTTATACTTTAATTTCACAATAATAAATTAAGGACTTGAAGTCTTCCCCACGAATTTAAATTCGTGGGGAAGACTTCAAGTCCTTCATTTATTATTAAAACTCAACCCCACTTTAAGCAGCTATGGATCAACTACGATTTAATTTCACAATATATACAGTGTGTTTCACTTTACATGGAAGCACCCCTGTATTTTCTTTGTTTTTGTATGGATCGATTTGAATTTTTTATCAGTTGTACAACTCACCAAGAGGCATCTATTCATGTTCTTGAGCAGAAAATACGTTATTAGCCTGGCCCACTATGATCAAGAACATGGGTCACATTGTCAATATTTTGTATCGCGTTAGAGTTACAGCAAAAAGTTATTAAGAAAAGTTGTTTAGAATCAAAAGAATATCCCAGATACCGATTTTCGTTTAATAATTCGAATTTTTAATTTTTATCTAAAAATTTGTCAGTCCCAAGTTTCAACTTTTAATTTGCTATCAAATGGTGTCATGGAGAAACAACATTATTATTATTGTTGCATTAACTTTTAATAACGGCTGAATTACGTTTAACTGCTGCTGAGAAAGTAGAAATAAATTAGAATTACTGGTGAAAATGCAAGATCCAATATTATTCTAGCTACTTCTCTATTGGATCTTGCATTTTCACCAGTAATTCTAATTATTTCTACTTTCTCAGCAACAATTAAAAGTAATTCAGCCGTTATTAAAAGCTAATAACGTTTGCAATAAAAATAAAAATGTTGTTATCCCTGACACCATTTGATACCAAATTAAAAGTTGAAATTTGGGACTTGGAAAAATTTATAGATAAAAATTTAAAATTCGAATTATTAAACGAAAATCGGTATCTGGAGTACTCTTTTGATTCTAAACAACTTTTCTTAATAACTTTTTGCTGTAACTCTAACGCGATGCAAAATATTGACAATGCGACCCATGTTCTTGATCGTAGTAGGCAAGGCTAACAACGTCTTTTGTGCTCAAGGACATGAATAGATGCCTCTTGGTGAGTTGTACAACTGATAAAAAAATCAAATCGATCCATACAAAAAAAAAAAGAAAATACAGGGGTGCTTCCATGTAAAGTGAAACACACTGTATATATGTACTTCGATTTGAAGTTATTATTACGCCCACAAACTTGTTCATAAGGGTGCTCTTTTTACTAAAGCATAGACGTAGATGGTATACTATTCTATTCGGAACACTCTGTGTATAAAAATGTGGTCCTTTTAACGTTCACCGTCTGGGCATTTCCCTTAAATCAGCCACTGCCCTTGCTGAAAGAATTATTGTATGGTTTAGAGAGATCTTACGGCATTTGAAGAAGTCGCTTCAACTTCCAAACTCACCAACCTCCACCAACGGAATTCGGTTCGAATATAATGAACTAACGAATTTTTAGTCTATTATAAGCGAGTCCATAATATCCGACTCTATTTACATAGGTTTATATGACTCTCTAATCCGAGACTTTGGTAATCGGTCTATTACAAATGGGAGTCAATTGCAAGCAAGTCCATTTTAAGTGGACTAGGTATACTATAATATTGATTTATTCGTATTTTTAACAATTCCTTCCAAACTAGAAGTAACTGAATGAAAAGGAAAACAAATGATTGGGGCCTTTAAACTTTAAATACCGATTTAAATTTACGGATATACCTTCTAGAAATAGTAATTTACATCGATAGAGTAACATGGCTTGATTCAACTTTTCTCAGCTGAGGAATTGCGCAAATAGCGAGTGCGGCAGCAATTTCAAAGCTGAAAGAACTAAATTAACTCGTTTAGAAATAGCCTCCACAAAAACCACAATGCTGGAAATTTACTGTATTGCGGCGTTTTGCAATTACTTGATCGCTGGGCGATAGCAAAATCCCACCAGCCAAAGGCTGCAGTTGTTAAAACCCCATTAATTCAAAATCAAAAACGAATTAAACGAAAACAATCTGGAGTTTTGTATCAAAGTGTATGTACTTGCCTATTTGCGTTTAATGGCCTATCAGCAATAAAATCGATCTATTTAAATAAAACGTGTTGCTATTTAGAATTTTACGACGACTCGTAAAAGGCGCTTTATTACACGACGTTAGTTAAGATCATTATTTACGGCGAGCCATGGCAACAATAAAAAGAACGGCCGCTTAGTGTCTGTAAGTTACAATCAGAGATGCAAACTATGGGAACGGGCAATTTTTGTAGCGCGACGGTGCTCGCTTACATCGACTACAGAGGAGCGTTGTAGCCGGTTGTAGCCCAGCGAAAAGTTGTCAAACAGATATATAAATATTATTTGTTTTTATTGAGGAACTAATTAGTATACTGATTCTACTTTGATTGATTATAAAATAAATAATGCACGTCATAAATAAAAAAGTGTAGTATCTACAGACAGCTGTACAAGCATCAAGCATCTTCCATTCGTCCTGCCCAGGAACACGATAAGAGCAATGATAACCCCCGACAAGGCTTTTGTGTTAAATTTCTTCATAGGTTGTATCTTATCGCCAACCGTTAAATAATATGTTTGTTTATTTTTGCAAAAAGGCTGATTTATAACGATTTCGAGTCATGTGCTAAGTTCTGCGGGTGTAAATATTTATTCGTACACTACAGCAATGAATGTATAATCGGTTATCAAGCACGCGTAACGCGGCTTTTGCCTTTACAATCACGTCTATTTTTAATCTGTTTCTATTTACTTCTGGTAGTTATCGAGTGGAATTTTCTGTGGGCGATAATTCGATTTTTGATGACATTGCGCGCAATCTTTATTCCAGAGTAATTAAATGACCGCGATAAACGCGATCAACAACATTGAGTAGTTACACTCGATAACAATAAGATACCAGTTTGTTCTGTTTCTCGGGCTGGAGTCGAAGGTTATCGATGGCCCAAAAAATCGACTACAGTGTATACCTATCGCCTTCGGGGAATGATAGGCGATTACCACCAACTAACAATAAACTGGATATTAGCAACCGAAAACGTTTCGCAACTCCGGCGTAATCAACGATTCTGACTCCACTCTTGCAAATTTTACAACTTCGGTTGTAATCTAATAATATTGACACAGATTGCAAAAATATTTATACAAACAGTGGTGTTCCTATAATAAAATCCAAATGTGGCTGATATCCAGCAGAAGGAGTCGCGTCGTTGAAGGACGAACATATCTTAATTGGTAAAAAAATATTTTTACGAAATCACATACAATTAGCTAAAGTAAGCACTTACTCTCCAGCTCCCATCTCACTAGTATTTTAACTGTGAGAATACAGAAATTACAAAAACCACGTCTAGTCACTATCCCCTACCGATAGATAACCTCTAAACGCTTCTTGTCCTTAGCTAAACACATTAGGTACTTGTTGTGTATTTAGGAAACTATCGCAGCATTTGTAATTCGACTTCATTTTGAAATCCACAATAGTCAACAAAGAATAATTAATTAGAAAGTTAGGTTTTATCACCTTATTTTGGGTAGGATTGGAGTATGATTGTATCGGCCTAACAAAATTTTGCTTTAGTTGATAAATCAATAACAACCAGTAATAGACGTAGTGGAAGTCGAATTCTAGTAACTAGTGAAAAATAGACGTCTATCGTAATTAATTAGACTATGCCAGAACTAACAGGTTATACAAATTCAACACTTATCAATCGAAAGCAATGGTCGACTAGTTGATTGAAAGTCAATTATAATCAACCGGTTGGAAGTGCACGATCTATGACTAGTCCTAGATAAAATGTAATTAATTAGTCCATATTAGAACCGATTGGTCTTCAAATACTACAAATTCACTAATCAAAATTCGACTTCAGTCGGCTGACCAACACTCAATTGGCTTTAGTCGATAGTTCACAATTAATCAAAAGTCGATTTTAACTAATTAGTCAATATTAGGACTGACAGACTTAACAAATTAATACTGTGAATCGAAATGAGCCTTTAGTAGACTAATTACGAGTAGACTTTATTCGATTACCTATGAGTATTGAGTACATAACAAATTAACCAAAACAAATTTTAGTCGACACTCTCGGTTAGTCGGAAGCATATTTCAATTAATTACTCGATATTAGTACCTACTGATACTTTAAAAGTTAAAAGCTTACGCATGTTAGCCTTTAATCGACTAACTAATTACAAGTCAACTTTATTCAACAATATATAATTAATCGACAATCTATGATTATCCAAAAACTGAGTTTATTCGACAGTCTACGTTAGTCCTGCTTATGACTAATGAATAGAAGTTAATTGCCCATTGTTAACTGATTAGTTAATATTGAGACCGATAGACAAAAATACAATAAACGAATCGAAATCAGCTTTTAGTCGACTTATTACAAGTGAACTATATTCAAAAACCTATAATTAATCGACAATCTATGATTAGCCGAAAACTAACTTTAGTCGACATTAGAACTAACAGATTAAAAAAATTAGACACGTACTAATTGTGAGGAAAATTAGTCGAGTACTACTTGAAAGTCAAATTTAATCAACCGATTGGAAGCCGATAATTTATGACTAGTCGTAAGTCAAGTTTAATTAATTAGTGCATATTAAAGCCGATCCACTTCAGACACTATAAATATTCCAATTAAAATTCTGCTTTAGTCGACTGTCTAAAACTCAACTGACTTTAATCGGCAGCTCACGATTACTCAAATATCGTTGTTAATTAATTAGTCAATATTGAGAGAGATAAGCTTCAAAAATTAAAAGAGTACGAATCGAAATGAGTTTTTAGTCGAGTAATTGCAAGTCAACTTTAGTCGACAACCTATAATTAATAGGTAACCTATGATTAGCCGAAAACTGACATTAGTCGACAATCCGAAGATATGCAAAGTGTCAATTTTAATTATTTAGTCGATATTAGAACTAACAGATTTCAAAAATTAGACACCTACTAACGGGAAGCAAAATTAGTGGAGTAATGGAAAGTTAATTAAGTCAACCGCAGGGCCCTAACTAGGCAAACTTTTATTGTAGGCAAGCCAACCTAGTTGCGCCCTTCAGTACACTAACGATATATGTGACAAAAATACTAATGTTGCTGTATGCTTTCTACATTTATTGTCTACGGATATATGATGTAAATGATGTAATGTATTCAAACAGCTAAGTATTCAAAAATAAATCCAACATTTTTAATTCCAAAGTTCTAAAAAGAAACAACTACATGTTAAACAACAAAATAAAACACAAATAAAATAATAATAGAAAACAAGATTATAAAACACAATTTTAATTTAAAAAATACATATTATTATGTAGTCTGTAGCACTTTTTATAAATCCCTACATATAAACGTGTGGTGTATTTGCGTCTCTACGTCATCTTTTCATTGGCACTAATCGGACGCATTTCGCCCACAATCGGGACGCCTCTGCGTCATTTATAACGCAACGATAAGCATACGTATTTATCAGTGAACGCGAGTTCGAATCCCACTGGCTGCAATGTTTTTTTTAATTTCCAAATTCACATAATTTGCATTAATACTAAGTGTTTCAGTATTATTAGCAGCATTAAGGTATTTTTACCTATTTTGTAGATAATTTTGAAGACTCTTAACCATAATTCGATCTAGCAAAAGTTGGTTTTCTTGCAGCGCGCTTTCTGTATTAAAGACGCTGAAAACATTTCCTTTTGTAATTCTGTTATGTACAACTCAATTTTAAAAATGCAAAGACATGTTAATATGTTAAAATAATAGAATATGAACAAATAATTGCATTATGCGTAGTAACATATAAACATAGAATAAGGTTCTATACTCGCAGCCACACTGTCACCCCGTCTTGAAGTAATCAGTATACAATGTGGAAATAAAGTAGCGAATAAATTCGTTAACTTCGTTGATATTCATTTTTATGAAAAAATCTCGAAGGGTGTAGCGATTTTGACCATAGGGAATATTTTCAGCCGATTTGCAGTTCCATATGTAATTTGTTTTTCATGCTATAACGTCATCAATTTTTTTCAAATACCAACATCTATTTTTTATTATTGATTTTGGTAGTACATGCTTTTTAGGTTGTTTTCAATGATATAAAATTTTCAATGTGTTACATCTAAAAAAAATCGAGAAAAATGGTTTTAAAATTTAAATATTAAAAACCAATTAAGTGAGCAAAATAAATCTAGTTACAGGTGGATTAACTTTAAATGGAGTTCTAGTAGCATTTTCAATTGTTTTTTTATTTCAATAAAAACGAATGTGCCGTCAACGACTTTCCGTGAAACGTAGGTAACTAAATTTATTTTGCTCATTTCATTGGTTTTTAATATTTAAACTTTAAAACCATTTTTCTCGAGTTTTTTCAGATGTAACATATTGAAAATTTTATATCTTTGAAAGCAACATAGAAAGTACTACCAAATACAATAATAAAAAATACAGGTTGTCATTTAAAAAAAATCGATGACGTCATAACTTTTAAAACAAATGACGTAGCAACATAAAGGTTGTAGTGTATGTCCTATAATAAGTAAAAACGCTATATCCCTTCAAGATTTTTTCATAAAAATTAATATTAACAAAGTTAATAATTTTATCCGTTACTTTATTTCCGCACTGTATTTAAAACGCCAAGCTTTTTCTATCGGCATCTAATATAAGCCTTGCATCAAGCCGATATCTATAATTCTTTTTTAAATAAATATCTGCCACCGTATAGGGTCGCAGAAGTGTCTTAACTTGGACAAATTCTAGCGGGCAAGTGATTGTAGCCAAAAATGCTATAGTAGTAGAACAAGTAAGCTCTCGAAATCGGTCTGTGGTGTTCCGCTGATGGTTGCAATGGGCCACTGTACCAGCGATTAGCCCAAAACAGTGAATGTATGTGTAATATGTGCAACCAGTGGACCAACTCTTACAGCTTTTAAAACTTAAGATTGTTTTTCGCATTTTGTATAATAATGTGCTATTTTACTAAATCATAATCGTTTATATAAAGTGGCACTTTGATGCATAGAAATGGCACTTTACTATATAATAATAATAATAATAATAATAATAATAAACTTTATTTTCTAACTTTTGTAAATATAAGTAACAATACAAATTTTAAACAAAAAGCAAAGTGTAGGTTAGAAAACCAAAAGGCGAGGTTCAGATGAGCAATGTTCATTGCTCCCTGTTCTACCACCTAAACCTTTAGTATTTTAAACAAAACAAAATAATATAAAAGCAATTCCTATTTCTAAATTCTGCGATGACTAACCTAGAGAAAAAAAATAACTATTTGATTTCATATCATATCATACCATATCATACTGCTATCAAAATCACAAATACAAGAAATAAAAAATGAATAAATCAATCAATCAAAAAATTCAGCTTCCACACTGCTCCTGAAACAATTCCAAACGAAGTTTGTCTTTAAATGTTTTAAGACTGTATGTCTTATATATATTGGATAGCTTATTATATAACATATAAATTTGAAAGAAAAATGATCTCTCATATAAGGTTAACAAATGGTAATGTGACTGTCAAATTCGAAGTTAGAAGGTTAGGTTTTGCGTCAGTCTGTGTCAAAACTGACGGGAAAGCTAACCTGATAACCTCGAATTTGACATAGACTTACAGTGCCAGTGCTACCAACATATTATGCATACGTTTTAATTTCCACAGCCGCTCCTTATGGACTTTTTTAATGAACATGTGGTATAATACTTTTATATAAATGTTTGTTTATAAATACTAATACAAAATGAGAAAAATAAGTACCTTTACACACTTCTTAAGAAAAGCAGTTTTACTAAACCTATATAGCTATATTCGATTAGTAAAACTTTACTGTTTTAAACTTGTTGTGTAATATACTATTCTCGTCACTGCTGTATTACAGCCAATTTTAAAAATTAAAAAAATATAATTAGAATAAGGCCATTTATGCGACGGGCTAAAAGCTAATACTTTTACGGCCAGTCTTATAAAGATCACTAATCTGAGGTTAACTTTAATTCGTTGTTAAAATAAACAAAAGCGCATCAAAACGTTAGTCCTTATAACATTTTATTCATTAGTAAACAAATTTTAATGCGCTTCTGTTTATTTTACCAACGAATTAAAGTTAACATCAGATTAGTGGTCTTTATAAGACTGGCTGTTATCGTTATGAATGATATAGGTGAGAGTTATAAAACAAACGCCGTTACAAACTAGTAAATATCTAACATTCCCTTTGGAAAATGCACAAGGAAATGTATCGAACAGATTAGGTGCAAGACAGATTATTATAATTAGCATTACATAGACTAAAAATAATTACAAATTAATTTGTTTGTAAAATTGACTACTTGTTTATTTGTTTTTTCCTCATTCAGACGAAAGAATTATTTTTTCAGTGCTATTTTGGCGCCCCTTGCCGGTTGTGCCTGTAGGCGGGGGCCTACTCGGCCTGTACCTAGTTACGGCCCTGGACTCAACCGATTAGAAAGTGATAATTTATGACTAGTCGTAAGCAAAATTTAACTAATTAGTGCTTATTAGACCCGATCAATTTCAGATACTATAAATATATCAATTGAAAGAGTGTTTTAGTCGTCTGGCTAAAACTGACGCTAGTCAACAGTCCACGATTACTCAAAAGTCGTTGATAATAATTAATCTGAGACTGATACGCTTCAAAAATACGTATGAATCGAAATTAACCTTATTTATTCAACTAATTACAGGTCAACTTTAGTCGAGAACATATAATTAATAGACAATCTATGATTAGCCGAAAGCCCATTTTAGTAGACAGTTTCATGATTAGTCAAGATGTAAGGACATTTTTAATTGTTAGGAGCCTACGGCTAATTTAACGTTCCAAATTACGATTCCATATGTATTTAGGCGTGTCGAGTCGTCCGCTTGCGGTCAACGGGTTTAAACGCACTCATTCTGGGGTATCGCTGTTTCAGGCCTATTGGCGCAGATGTGTTTCTTTTTCGACCTGTTTGGCGACGTGAATTCTTGTACATATTAGAGCCAGAATAGAGGACAGTTGCCATGCGTTCGAGAGAGCAAGTACGAGGTTTTAGCCTCCACTCGTCTTTCGATGCGAGCTGTTTTAGTACACCTTTTTCGCCACTTGTGACCCGGCGCCGGCGTGTAGAGAAGCAAATAGTGTCTTCGAAATGGTCGTATGCCCCGCACCCTTCGGGGTCGCGTAGGCCTGCGTGGGCAAGGCTTTGCAGTTGTTTATTTGTGCTAATTAACGCCTAACGCTTTGTTCCTTCAGTGTGTGGGGGTACCGCATGTTTGGTTTCAAGTATTTGAACTTCCGTCGCTTGTGCATCTTATTGAAGTACACGTGGTGTAGCCTTGGCTATGGGGCGAAAGTAACGTGGTTATTTATCGTTGTAAGCCTTGGAGTTTTCGTTTATCGTGGGGCGGCATCCCCTATAATACCTCTCAGTGAAAACTCATTAGCAGCTTATCCTGTTTAGCGAAGCTATAGCTTATCATTTCTATAATTCTGTCAATGTCCAGCAGCGTGCTTCGATTACGTCTCGTTAGAGGATAATATCCCAAAGTTCCGCCTCAGCCAGTAGCTTCTCGTCGTGGTGCAGTCCCCCTTACCTGTTTATCGCAGTGGTCTGGGACAGCAGCCGTGCAGTAGCATGGGACATCAACTGCCGCTCATCCAAGCTTCTTAAAGTTACCACTTATACTGTTAATAACGTTTACAGTGTGAATTTAAGTGTACAGGGTGTTTCGACAAAGTGCAAATCAGTTTGCGTAACGCTGCGGCCATTGCTGTATTTATTGTCTGGACCGTTACATTTTGTTGAACCATTATAGTTGTTTACCTGTCATTGTAATTCATTTACCGTCAGCTTTTAAGATTCTGTTTAACTTTACGTAGTGGCAGATTGAAATGTGTCGCAACTGCAACTTGTTTAGTTGAATACCGCCTTTTGTTGCCGTTATTGGTTCAGTATTTCGATAGTTTAAAATTGATACCGTTTACCAGTAAGTTCAATAGTTGATGTCAAGTTCATCGAATATTTTTTAGCTTAAGACGTTATGCAATTTATATATTTAAAAAATGCTAACCCATTTTGCATTTTTATGTAACTTTTATGCATTTATTTATTTTTGCTAATACATTTCATGTTTAATTAACTGTGTTTTTTTTATGATATTGTGCATGCGATATGTGTATGTATTTTACAGTTGTAAAATAAGTTTGGAAAACTGTTTAAATGAGTTCTTCGAAAGGTAGGTCCGTGGTGCTGTATTTGGCTCGCTGACCAGAACACTGCCAAGGTTATAGTTGAAAGGTGAATTCATTCTGCTTCCACTTTTCCTCGGTGGGTTCACCTATGCATTTTTACCTAGTATGGAATCGTGGCGGCGCCTTATCATATTAGATCTGCTTTCCGTTTATTAGGCCGTTGCCCAAGATTATCTCGTGTCGGATTACCCCTCGCTCCACTGAAGTTATTCGGCAGCTCTTTGTAACGGGCTGGGGAAGCAGTCCTATGTTATATCCCGATTTTGTGAGTCAGCTTACGAGCTAGTCGTTTAGAATTGTTTGACTTGTTGTAAATATCGTGTCGTACCGTTACAAACTGGCGCGTTATCGTGATTACTGTTTTGTCTTGTTACCAACTGGCAGTCCATCGGGGTGCCACGTTCGGTGTGTCGTAGTTGTCTTTCTATCCCGTTACAAAGAGTCGATTTTAACTATTTAGTCGATACTAGAACTAACGGATTACAGAAATTCCACACCTACTAACCGGGAGCAAAATTAGTCGAGTACTTAGTTGAAAGTTAGTTTTAGTCAATCGTTAGGAAGTCGATAATCTATGACTAGTCGTAAGTCAAATTTAATTAATTAGTCCATTACAGCGCAGGTTCACTGTATGCACTACAAATCTACTAATTAAAATTCGACTTTAGTAGACTAGTCAACACTCAACTGTCTTTAGTCGGGGCTCCATAATTTGGCAAAAGTCGCTTTTAATTAATTAATCAGAATTAAGACGAATAACTTCAAAAATTGGAGACCTACTAATAATCGAAGTTCAACTTTAATTGACGAGTTGTAAAGAAACTTTAATCTATTAACGTAAATCAACTAGATACGACAAATCGAAAACTGCCTTTCGACAAAGGCTTGCAATAAATCAACATTATATTTTAATTAATTGATTAGAACTGACATAAAAAACGTAATAATCGATATTCGACTATAAATAAACAATCATATTGTACAATTAAAGGTATTAAATGCAACCCGTCCAGCAATATGATACGACTATTTTTACAATTCGCCTACAGTGTCATTACTAGAGATGGGCAATGCGTATTTGAATAGTTTTTGCTATTGTGCATGAGAAGCTTTTTCTTAAGAATATGCACGTTTCTCAACGTCTAGATCCCACAAAAATATATTTTATTTTGCATATTTTGCATAGGTATATAAAGCGTTTTCGGTTATTAGCTCATATATGACGTGGTAAGAGCATGAAAGTGCATATTTGCGTATTTTTTCCCATTAATTCTTATATTAGAAAACAAATTTTCCAATATTTGTTAAAAAAAACACAAGCTGAAATAGGAGTTTTAAAACTTTAAGCAGGACTTACTTTTAACGCAGACTGTCAAAAAGGTTTGCAAGCTCCAGAGTTACTATCTCAGCTCTCCTTCATAAAAGCACCCTTTTCAGATATCTCCACTATTATTATGAAATTGGTATCTCAAAATTTGCTTCTTATCGAATCTTTAAAATTAATAGAAGATTTAAAATCTAGTTTAAGCAAAAACAAAAACGAAGTTTGTAAAAAAATATGCGACAAATTAGACAATTTAATTAAAAAAATTCTGGTTTGTCAGCTATAAAATCTATTAGAGACATTTTAAATGGCCAGTTTACAAATGACTTTGACGAAGCAAATTTTGCTGTTCAAAATGCTCACTTATTTAAATATTGCCCTATCACATCTTGTGGCGTAGAAAGAAGCTTTTCAAGTTACAAATCCATATTAGAAGATAAGCGCCATAATTTATAGAGACAATTGAAAAACATATGATTATTTATTGTAACAATTTCTAAAATTTGATTATTTTTATTGGTGTGCTGTATTTTTTAAGTGATATATGGGTTTATAAATAACCAATATAATATAATAATTATTGTTTTATTGTTAATTACATTACTTCGTTTTTATAAATATATACATAGTTCTAATAATTAATAAGCAACAATTTCAAAAATTGAGAATTTTCTTTAATTATCCTAAAAAAAGTAATATTTCTTAGTGCATATATTAGTGCCTATATGGATACGTTATTACATGTTGAGTGCATATATCTTAACTTTTTTGTTGCATATTTCAGTGCATATATGCACTATCTTTGCAGCATATCTGCCCATCTCTAGTCATTAAGTGGTAACATTGGTCGAAAGTTGAAAATGGTAAAAGCTGAAAATAACTAAAATCGAAAAATCAAGAGTTGAGTACGCATGCCCAGATCTATAGCTCAATTGATTGATATTAAAGAAGACAACATATTGCACGACCCTCGTATCAGACCAATTTCATTATACAATATTGATGAGAATTCTAGAATTTGTATTTTACAAATGCAATCTAGGTACTAGGTACTAGCTTTTCTCCACCAAAACTACATCACAAAGTAAGGAAACGAAAATGGTAAAAATATGCTCGATTGCTATCTTTAATTATGGATAATGATTATTAATCTTTGTCTTCTGCTACTTGCTATTTAATTACTTCTAAAACACATCCAGTTACTACAAAAAATAAACATCGAACTAATGTTTAAACACAAATTAAATCTTTTTAATTTCAACTGCTGTAAGATTTTTCAGCTTATTGTTGTTACTATGCCACTGCGTTATCGGCATGCTAAATTAACCGGATATCCAAAACTTGCCTGAGTAAAGGCCAACATTTTTGATAACTAGGTAGTTAATATCAAATCTTCACTAGTGTGATAATTTCAACTTTTAACAAATGCCTTTAAAATAATACAATTCTCAAAATTAACAAAATTTAGCTGAGATCGTTCGAAATTTAAATAGAACGATGTTAGTACACTAATATTATAACCTATTGCATGTAAATATGAACAAAATGTAAGAAAAAATTGTCATTATCTATTTAGACATAGCAAGAAAATGCTGATTCACCAAATCATCGAAATTGTGAATTTAGAGGTCACATGACATCAACATTTCTGAACTTGAAACACGAATTTCGGGAGTTGAATGTCAAAATTTCCGGTCCCAAATTAAGGTGATGTCATTATTAAGCGACAAACAAAAAATAATTTTACAAAAAATGTAATTTTTGTGTCTTTATTATATAAGAAGATTTGTTGTTATTTTCTAATTAGAGAATATCGAGATTCAAGGAATTGCATATGAAAATTATTCTACTTTTTTTAATATTTGTGGTCTCCACATAAGACTTTTTGTTATTTTTTGGCAATCTATATGCTAAAAAAATTGATATACGAGCCACTGCCTAAAATTGTCATTTTGTCAATGTGGTTGACATTATATTTTCAGCGTCATTTGTGACCTCTGCTTTTTGGCATTTTACTATCTGCAAGATTTTAGATCTTTTCATTAGAAGACTTTTTTTTGTTAATCTTGTTTGCAAAAATTGTAATTTGAGTCTTCCCGCAAGAACATTGTGTGACATTATATTATTAGAAAAAAGGAGAGTCTTTACATAAGAAGACTTTTGGTTGGCATTTTAGAAAAATTTGAGATTCGAGTCTTCCCACTTTTTAGTATAAGAAAAAAATCCGAAAATTGTTAATTTTATTCATATTTTGTTCTTAACAAAGTTAAATATTTCAGCCTTTACCTATATTTTTTTGGTTTTTGCTATTTTTTACATTTTATTATGAGAATTAATGCCAGAACCATGGCATACGACAGCTCATCAAAAATAGAAACATGACCCGTTCAAAAACCAGAATTTTATTATGCTGGAAACGAACAATTTCAGACAGATGATGGCGAACCGAGCAATTTTGCCATTTATTGCTGTCTATCAGTGCATCTAAAATGAACCTAATGTTGGTGGTAGTCCAGATAAAAAGTATTAAGGATAATTATTTCCGCCGTTTGTCCTTTGCACCGGCGATTAGGCCGCAAGGGCATTTTCCGGCATTTCAGCGCCATTAAGGCCGGAGTCGTTTCCATGTCTGTTTATTTTTATCCTCCTCGAGTACAATTTATCTCGACGGAGTTAGTACGCTTGCTGAAAATATGGAATTCCGAGTAATAAAGATAGCCGCTCGTCAACTGAAATCTCACACTTGCCACTTGGCCGCGATTCGGGATGAGTTATCAAGCTAAGGAACAAAGAACAAATTAATGTCAGCGCATTATCGCAGAACGTTCGGTTGAGCGATGGCCTTAGTTCTGTGAGAATCCAAAACAGATAACTCAATTGGACCGTTAAAAAAGATAATTTTTTTGGATCGTCTAGAAAAGAACAATCGTTAATGGCCCTCTTGGTTTTAACACTGAAGGCTGCATGAATGGCGTACGTTAAAAAGGGTTTCTAATAACTGTGTTTTGAACGATATTTTAATTGCAGTTGTGATATCGTGACCTACTTTATTTTTACTGGAATCTCGTTTAAATTTAACGTAAAGTATCGGAAATTGCATCACTTTATATGTTAATATACACTTCAATTGGCTTTGTTTTGACTAAAGTTACGCGCTATTTACAAAATTTGAAAATTCGAAAACATCACCAACACCTGGGCTCCCATTTTTATTTATATTATTTTATACAGTCGAATGCATCTTGCGATTTTATCTAATCCTTCGACTTTATTTCTGTTTACCGTTCTACCTTCTTCATCCATAGAATATTATGGCAACTCACCAAAAATTCCATAACGCTCTTTCGATCTAAGGGTTGTGGATCAGAAAAACGACACCGGGAAAAGCAAGAAGAGCAACGCCCCCTTACATCTAGCATGTTATCACACAAACTCTCTCGTAAACACAAAACAGACAAATTTTACCATCAGGTATGCAAACAAGAATAAACAAATATTACGACATTGAGCAGTACATGTTCGGGATCATAGTACTTACAGGAGGTTTTGCGGACCCTGTGGCGCTCTCACGTAACATCTAGTAGAATGTCTCGGCCAGGGATGTTCTTCAGGTTCACTGTCAATAAGACGCCTCTAATATCTGCAAAGCGGATGCCTACCGCATCTAGTGCCTATTAGCCGAATTCTAACTAGACCAATGAGCTCCAACTCATATCAGCGTGATTTGCATATACGGTTGCCGCCGCTACAGAAGACTAAAATTGCAAGGCATTTGTGGGAAGTGAGCACCCCAGGTTATCTAGGTGCGCTTTCTGGATCACTGACAAGTTAGGTACTTATCAGATCAAGGGTTAGGAATCATCTCGCCTGATGTCGCCATTCGAAGGTACGATAGTGCACTAACGCGGTATAAATAATGAGCAGAGATTCAAACGACAAATCTCTACTATCAATGCAGTAATATCAACAATGAAACAGTGCCCAACTCAGCTGCACCATCGAACTGCATACAACGTCCATTGCAAAGCTACTCAAGCAATAATATCTGTGACAGATCTTAATATTCCATCCTTTCGATTGATCCACGTAATTACCACAAGTAACACTCCATAAATCACAAAAGAGCGCCACCCTGTATGATATGAAATTTTACATCCAAATGCACACATGCATCGGCACCGACTAGCCTGTTACCCCCGAGATTTTAGGAGCTGCACTAGGCCCCTTAAAAACTTTCGGTTGGATTAGATAGAAATATTTAGAACGTAGTCTATTTAAATTGTTCGTTTATTCAAAGGCTTATAATCACGAAAAACTAATAAATGAGGGACTGCAATATTTTCAAACACAAAATAAAAGGGTTATAAAGTAAATACTCTAAAATGTATTTAAAATGAAACTGGCACGGCTAACTAACAAGCGAATGAACACACCGACTACAAAATACGACTCACATGTACAAACATATTGTTAATTCTAAAATCTAACACTTCCCCTCGAGTCAAGGGCTACAGTATCTTTTTTTAACATAATATCAAGTCCTGAAGACCTGACACACCATTCTATAATTCTCGTGAAGTCCTCAATTTCAAAGTGTTCGGCTAATTTTTATTCCAAATTCAAGTATTACTTTTGAATTACAAGAGGCAACCAAGACGTCATCGACCGATATTATAACCAACAATACATCTTCTCCTGATCCAAGAAAATTGTGTGATTTTATTGCAGTTTGCTTTTACATCGAAGAAGGAAGGTAGGAGTTATATTTTGGGTCCGATTGATGTCGCGGCTTGTTGATGCGCGACACAGTCGGCAGTCTCGTTCTCGAGCAAGGAGGCTGCTGGTGGTGCAGGCGTTTTACGCTCAGCTTGCGCCGCTGCGCTGGAGTAAATTGGGATTTTTTTCGTTTTTTCCCAGAGAAGGTAAAGAACTCTCAAGCAAATCGCACATGTCTTTGTGGCCACTCCGACTTACGCGTTTAGTTTACGTAGTGCAATAGCTACAGAAGCAATATTTTTGTCGTGAAGACTTTTCGGTTTTCGGTTTAATTACCCTTCTGTAGTATTTAAACCATTGGGCTTTCGTTTGCCGTTAAGTGAGTTACCGTCGGATTTCAAAAATCGATCTTGATTGAACCTGATTCTGGCTTAGCCCCATTTACCGTTGACTTTGGTACTTCCTTTATGGGTCAGCATTTCAGCAACCTTTCTGGAGCTGGGACTCCAAGCCTCGCCAATTCAAACTGAAGATCAGCCTTGCCTTCATCTCGGCATTGTTTACCAGCAACCACTGTATTACGCTAAATATTACCTCTTTGCTATGTGTAGTTCCTGCATGTCTATCATTTACTCTCGTAAATACAGTATCAACGCCTCTTTGAATTCGTCAATGAAATTTTACTGGTTAGCCACCCCGTAACAATAGATTAATAACGAGATCGCTCCGGCTGCCCGCTGATTATTTTATCTGTACTTTTTTTATGTGTTCCATATAACGTATCGATTTTTCACTGTATTTATCTGAGGTTTGTAAGGTAAATGTTCAGATGCGTTTCTAGGCGAAATAAGCACCAAGCAGATGAGAGTAAGGTGAGTTCAGCAACATCTTTATGCTAGAGGAATAAATTCAGTACCGCACCACAAACAATTGTAATACCTTATACGTCTCTACCGAATTGACTTTCACACGCTTTGAGAGTAAAACTCAGCCCATGTCCCACTAAAGCTAGACGCTAGCCGGTGATTCCACAGAAACTTCATCTTCGCGCTCTGCATTTAGATATGCCGTTACGACATCGAACTCGTTAACTGGCATTCCACGTTGAGCTGCGAGGAACGCAATAACAAGTATGCAACTGAATCGGGTTAATGGATTAGATGTTTCTAGGAAATAAATTCCGAGTTGTTCACTAATACCCTGAGCTACTAATTGCATCTTCCTGCATACAATTTTACATCCTTGAGAACAATTGACGAGTGTCCAAATATCGGTTTTTAATATCGACTTCGTCTTAGCATGAAGCCATTCGTTTGCAGAAGTATCCACCATTTGCATTGTTCATAGAAATTTCCGAGAGAAATATCTGTTTAGTAATTTCTACGGACCCTGTTTGATACAAAGCAAGTTGGCATTGCTTGTTCGGCTTACCCTTCAAGTCCTTCCTTAAAAATACCGACTGACCACAACCTGTACCATAATATGAGTTCGGCCCGGGAATAGTACTGGAATTTCTTTCGTCATCACTTTTCTGTTCGGTCGTTGAAAATAATTCGATGTCTGCATAACATCGCATCTGCAGTGAATGATTGTTGATAAATCGCTTGAATAGCAACAATGTCGTTCTTTAAATGAAAACGAAAGTCCTCCGTGAATTCCACGTTACGACTTTTATTTTCTTCGAAAACCAGATACTATATAGTACTTTGGACCGTTCAGCATAACTAAAGGAAATGTCCATGCTTCCAGTGGTCTTCAAACATTCAAGATTTTTGTGGGTAGACGATTTCAGATATAGTTCCTAGTGTTGACTACTTAAGCGTAGAAAGAATCAGGCGGTATTGGAAGGCATACGATTCTTTCTTTCTACAATACCATTTTATTCCTGATGATATGGAACAGCTAATCTTTTGGCAATCCCTCACTTGTTAAAATATTCATCTTGTATTCACATCCATTGTGGAACTGTAGAGATTTGGCACTCTTATCTTTTTGCTTTTCGAGTCGAACTATATATTCTGTCATCGCTTTCCGTACCTCCGCTTTGGACTTCGTATTGTTATCACTACATTCTACAAAATATTTAGTATCTCTATGGGATTCCATTTCATGGATCTCATCAGGTTCAGAATTTCTGTGTTCAGATTTGAATTCCTAGAGAAAGGAGTGTTCGACATCTTTCCCTTCAAACAAAGCTCATAATTTAATTTAGTTTAGACAAATCTTCAAGTTAAACTGAATGGAGTAGAATAGATTTCGACGAAAAGAGAGAATAAACCAGAAGGAAAAACAGATAAAGGGCATCCATGGAAGAGATGATAGCAAAATTTAAACAAGAACTACTATCTAATCGTTGGGAAAGAGATGCAAAAGAAGAGGAAGATTGAACTGAAAAAATTAAGATTGCTTGAATTACTCTACCAATTATCTCCGCATTTTCCTGTGTATTATGTTGCTATGTATAAAGGGTGACCTTAAAAGTGTGTAACAGACCAAGTATTGACTTAAGCAATGTACTCATTGTGAGGCTATTACCATAGGGAAACTGAAATTGAACTGAAATTCTGGTTATACAACACAATTTTATCAATACAAACGGAACAAAGTTTTTCTCTGATAAAAAAATTGCCACATACAATAAACTTAGTCAACAACCAGCCAACAGTTATGCAAGATTTATTGTATTTTGAACCAAAACTTGTGAAGATAAAAAGGTATAACGAGATAATGTCTTATGATAAACTATTAATTATTAGCATTTAACTGGAGCTAAGACGGCTGATTTTTAGGTGAAAATAGAAATTTCTAATTCAAAATTTATAATTCGTTTTTAATCATCATTGAATTTATTTGTTCAAGAATTCTCATAAGAATGCGTTTAAATTGTTCGTAAGTTTATCGCTCAAAAAAGCGATCCAGTGTTTTTCAAGTACACCAACCTATCAGTGATGCAGCTTATATAATATACAAATCTGATGTGATACACTGACACAACTTCCTTTTACAGTGATTTTATAATTACAAAAATTTTATTTTTAATTTTTAAGCATTTTTCAAAAATTTCAAAAATTACAAATTCTACAAAAACGGTACAAAATAGAGTGTTAGTTGAAGAGACAATTTTTTTCTAGAATTTTAAGCTGAATTCAAAAATGTAATAATATACCGGGAGTTCTATTTAAAATGGGAGTTAAAAAATAGAAAAAAATCAAAAGAATGCCATTTTAGAAGTATTCAACTGGAAAATCACCTATCTCACAACAATACACATTAAAAATGTAACAAAAATGTAAAGTTTGAAAAAAATAGTTAAAAAACTGAAACTCACAAGAGTAAACACATACTTCCGGTTATGCTATTTTCTTCAAAAGCTTGCTGTCTCATCTACATAGTACACAAAACTTATATATGAGGTTTCACCGTCTCTTTTCGTTTCAACGCCTTACCTTTTTTCGTTTTTGGGATATTCTGTTCACAGACAGACCAATGTTTTTTGGGATCAGGGGACTCTAAAACGTCCAGATCTGTTGAAAACTCAATTTCGAATTATTAAAGGAATCCAATACTTCCTTTATCGTAAAAGGAAGTAAAAAGCTACCGCAAGAAAGTCTAAGTCGTGAAGCTTCCTCGTCGAAGAAGAACAGTCTACAAATAAGGCGTTGTGCAGACTTAGTTCCTTTAAAAATTAATCTCATGTTTCTATGCTATTTTCTTGCTATTTTTCATAAATTATTTTATTAGTTCTTCCAGTATATGCGCAAGCGTCACGGCAGTATAAATCATCTACAGTGTAGAATCTACACAGCATTGTGCCGCTATGAAAACTAAAACAGGAATGGTTCAATGTTAATGATATTTGAAAATTAAAAATCTGGTGTGATACACTCACACAACTTCCTTTTACAGTGATCTTACAATTAGTCAAAAATTGCATTTTTAATTTTTAACCATTTGTTAAAAATTTTCAAAAATTACAAATTCTACAAAAACGGTACAAAATCGAGTGTTAGTTGAACAGACAAATTTTCTCTAGAATTTTAAGGTGAATTCAAAAATGTAATAATATACCGGGTGTTTTATTTAAAATAGGAGTTAATAAAAAAAATAGACAAAAAAACAAAAGAAACCCACTTTAGAAGTATTCAACTGGAAAATCACCTATCTCACATCAATACACATTAAAAATGTAAAAAAAATGTAAAGTTTAAAAAAAATCGTTAGAGCCGTTTTTGAAAAAATCGAAAAAAACTGAAAAATCACAAGAGTAAACACCTACTTCCGGTTATGCGATTTTCTTCAAAAGCTTGCTGTCTCATCTACATAGTACACAAAACTTATATATGAAGTTTCAACGCCATACCTCTTTTCGTTTTTGAGATATTCTGTTCACAGACAGACACACACACACACAGACACACACACAGACAGACCAATGAAAAAAAATATGTTTTTTGGGATCAGGGGACTCTAAAACGTGAAGATCCGTTGAAAACTCAATTTCGAATTTTTGGGGTGAATCCAATACTTCCTTTACAGTAAAAGGAAGTAAAAATAGATATATACAATCTATTTTTTAGAAATGCTCCGATAGCCAATAATAACGAATACGCAGAATTGAATAAGGGAGTAAGCTAATATTATCAGAAATGGTTGAAAACCAGCTTAGTATACAGGGAAGATCTATATAGTGAGTGCGAACTACAGAGCGATCGAGTTTATTTTTTATCTCTGTACTACCGATGTAGATTAACACCGACATAGATTTAAACTCGACTAAATTTACAATCAACTTGGTTTACTAACGACTTTACCCCTGCCTCGGTTAACACCGATTTCGTTTACCACCGCATGCATTTACATCCGACGTGAACTACCATTGATGTGGACTACAACAGCCTGAGTTTAACCACTACTTGCCCAGCATCCACATCTGACAGTAGTTGCTGCAACACATCTTACGAGAACGACCAGGAATTTGAATTTCTCTCTAAATTAATACTTTCGCAGGAATTTATGTTAATGTTAAAAAGAAGTAGAAATTTTGAATATACTAGGGTTGTAAAGAAAAGCAGATCGGTGGTATTTCCGTTCGGTGGCGATTGAGTTTGGTGGAAAATTCTACAAATTCGCTTCAGATTGATAGTAGATCCATGAGAAGGTAATTTGTATCAGTGGTGGTGCATTCGCAGGTTATTTTGAATCAGAGGCAAATTCGGTACTAATTCACATTTTGACAAACATTAAAATAACACATAATCGAAAGTAATGCCACGATGTAGTATTTTATGCGGTGGTAGTGTATAAGTTACGGTTAAAGTGTTTACTTGGCTAGTTTATAGGCTAGCTAGATAGTATACAAACTATCCAAATGTCTGGCTATTTTGATGGAAAATCATATTTCTACTAAAATAGCTATGAATATTGGCTGGTTTGCATACTATAGAGCTAGTTTACAAACTATACAAGATTTATCGCCAAAGTACAAACCACAAGAAAAGCACACAAATTAACCGGTGATTTTGGCTAGTTTACAAACTATCCACAGTATTTGGATAAAGTGTGAACTTAATATTCGTATATAGTAATAACTCGTTGGTTAGTATGTAAACTAACCTATTCCATTTGGTTAATTTAGTTTAGGATAGCAAAATAATTCTTGGTCGAAAATAAAGTTTACTTATAGGTACAACATAACATTGCTATTACTACTAACAAATAAGTAAAAAAAACAAAAGTGACATATAGGTACTATTTATGTGACAAAATATTAATAACAAACCTCAAAACATTGAAACCACAAAACAAAGAAAATTATTATATTGGAGCAAGTTGCACTGTTGTGGCACTTGCTGTTACACGTATAAACGGACGCAAGACATTTACACTTTTTATTTGTGCAACCCTTGTTGCATCGACAGCGCACGTAACCTTAGGTTGAAACGGAGACTAAAAATTGTCCCGTAGCGCTTCGTAATGTTATTTCGGTGTCTTTCTTGACATTTTCTAACTTTATAAATTGTTGCTTGTATATTTCAAATTCGTTGCGGGAATACAGCAGTTTAAGGACAGCGTTAACACATTCATTGAGAGAATTTTCCGTAGTTTCAGTACCTGGGATCATTGTCATTGCTAAAACTGAGATTTCATTATCGTCGAGTAAAACTAAGGTTTCATTGTTATCTTCGAGTAAAACTGAGGTTTCATTGTTATCTTCGAGTAAAACTGAGGTTTTATTGTTATCTTCGAGTAATGCTGGGGTTTCAGTATTATCATCCAGTATAACCAACTTGGCATTTTCAATTAAACCTGAAAAATATTAGGTTGTACTGTGAAATAGTGGAGATAGTTTATACGTACTAGAAAATTCTTCAACAGCCATTTCATCTTCAGTGCTGCTAGATTTTTCTTGGGGTATATAATTATTTGAAGCATCCATTTTCTCCTCGGTATCATTAGTAAACGATAATAACGTTTCTAGTTCTTCTTCTGTATGTATGGTTTTAATTTTTTCGATAGAAATGGGGAGGTTATTTAAACCATCTCTATTCTGCGACTTTTGCTCGTAAACTTCCAAAAGCAGGTTTTCAAATTGTTGCTGTTGATTAATTTTTAATAACCAGATATCTATCCTTAAACACATTTCACAAGACATAACAGTAAACAATAACAACACACAGCACTTGCCATAAACATAACCTCACTTTTCTAATAAATTAGCCAAATTGAATTGGTTAGTTTACATACTAACCAACGTGTTGGTTATTATGTATTACTAGTACTAATATTAAGTTCATACTTTATCCAAATACTGTGGATAGTTTACCCAAAAATAACAGTTAATTTGTGTACATTTCTCGTGGTTTGTACTTTGGCGATAAATCTTGTATAGTTTGTAAATTAGCTGGATAGTATACAAACCAGTCAATATTCATAGCTATTTTAGTCGAAATATGATTTTCCATCAAACTAACCAGACATTTGGATAGTTTGTATACTATCCAGCTAACCTATAAACTAGCCAAGTAAACACTTTAACCGTAACATATACAACCCGATCTATACATATAGTGTTCAAATCCACGAAGCTACTTCTAATGGTTTATAATGTAATGGTCTTAGGACCACGACTCGACTCTGCTAGCATTGCAAATTAATGAACATTTCGATAAGCACAGAGGTGGGGTGTTTTATTTAACTGAAATTATAAACTTAAATTTCAAATAATAAATGCAATGGTAAAGAGATGCCAGTAATAATAAACTAATTCAGTAAGGAACGCAAATGGCAAGCTTGTTTTTCATAAGGGTCGAAGTTGACTTGCAATTAAATTAAATAATAGGTTTGTGCATAATAAATAGCCGAACTGAAAGAAATTAATAGACACAAAAAGGTTTGCTATGTGCATGTAAAAGAAGCGTAGTTTTCAATAAAGCTAGTCAGTGAAATTGGTGAGGATTCTAAAAGGTAAAGAAGCCAGAATAAGATAACAATACATTGCGAAAAAGCAATTAGAAAAGCAAGCAACAGGATATGAAGAAAGCAATTGAGAAGCAAGGAACTCT
The DNA here is from genome assembly GCA_940337035.1 of Agriotes lineatus. Classification (NCBI taxonomy): domain Eukaryota; kingdom Metazoa; phylum Arthropoda; class Insecta; order Coleoptera; family Elateridae; genus Agriotes; species Agriotes lineatus. Next base: position 29,400 of record CALNHX010007564.1, read on the forward strand.
TAAAATAATCAGTACATTTAACGTGAGTGAAAAAGCAGAGCAAATAATAAAACGTGTTGGTGTGGTAGCGCAAAGAGACGATTTTTAAATATAAGAAACAGACAATAAATTTAGTTTGTAAGAAATTTAAATATTTAAAACTATGTTATCAAACTTTTTTCTAGAATGTATTTAAATTAACCAAAACTTATTTCCGTTTATATTGTAACCATATAGCAATAGTTTCTATTTTGTTTGAATAACGGGGGAGAACAAATGAATAATTAAATTAAGCTTGACAGTGTAAATTGTGCTACACTTTAATTATATTTTTAATGCAATAAATGAGCATTTTTCAATCCCAAAAGTATACCATTTTGTTGTGTGCATATCCGAGATTGAGTGGTATCGTTTTGAAAGTTTCCGCCACCAAAAAAAAATAAAATTTTACAAGAGCGTCTCCGAGGATTTTCGCCAGCCGATCCAGCTCAAGATTCCGATAACTGCTTCCAGCCAAAATAAGGATCCAGAGACAGGAGTCTGCATTGCAATACTTAGGACAGGACTGCAGGAGTGCGACCGGTAGCTTCACCAGCGAGGAAAGCCGTCCCAGGGCTAGAAACACACCAGGGGTCGTCTCCGAGCACCGAAGCAGTTCCGCCGTTATAAGGTACCCCAAAATGTACCTAAAATATAAGAGTAAGCGGTCGAATTTCGACGTGTATATGAGAGGAGGCCTTACTGAGGACAGTTCCAGCATTTCCACGGAAATAGCGAAGGCGCAGTTCGAAAAATAAGCGGTTTTCCAAATTTGAGTTTATGCTAAGGTAAAACAATTGTGAGCTCGAGTCGGCGTCCCTTCTGACGTCACGAAATAAATTAGTGCCTGAAACAAAAGCTGATAATTTTCGCCAAAGCACGAAAATTTGAATAACTACCTTTTCGAATGTTCATAATTTCACTATTGTTTAACGTCAACAACGCAGACTTGCACCAGGGAACCATTTTTTAGGTTTTCTGACCGTATTGCAAACATTTAGCTACCGCGCAATGGAACTAAATGCGGTGAACAGAGCCGTATCAGAAAATTTGTAATTTCTCAATCAACTAGAAACACACCTGAGTTAAGAAGCTTGCTCTACTTGAGCTAGCGTTTTATTATAATTAATTGCAGGTAAATAATATATTAAAAGGGCATATAACCATTTATTGTGGGCAGTAAATAAGTACAGCTCACATTTTAACCAGCCTAATAAATTGATAACAGGCAAAAATTCCATCACAGTAAAATATTAAACAAAGCATTGTGCATATTGGATTTTGCTCTAACTTACAATTAAATATTAATTAAAACTCAGTCATTAGAAAGCATCCATTACAATAGAGACTTATTTCATTTTTCAATGAATTAAGATAACGGGTCAGCTTTGCAGCTTTAACCTAAACAAGGGTTTTCCAGAACAATTCCTAAGTATTATAAATGTGCGTTATTAGCAGAAGTTGCCGCTGTGTCCGGCGAAATAATTCCATAGATGAAATAATAATAGTGATACACTGGTGCAGCGCTCTAAAGGCGTTACTACACTACGAACAGCGATATGTGCTAAAAGTTATTTCACAATTTGCAAACGCTAAAACACATAGCAAAATTGACGATAATTTGTTACGGTATTAAAACAACTTTACGACACCCACCCAAGGTGAGCATCGCACCACGGAATCAGTCCTGGAAAACTGGCACACTTGCCCTGAGATTTGCTAGAAACAGGCTAAAGGGCCACGGCTGGAACGCTCAGGGAGTCGGGCGTGAGTCACACGATACGTTCTGGGCAAGCGTGTTGAGGCATATATATAGGGTACGTCAAAATTGTGAGGGCGCCACCAAGCCTGTCTTAACTCGAATAACCGGGCCTGGGCGGTTAAACGGGAGCGAAGTATTCGAGATACTCCGTCGATAAGAATTCTCATGAGCTGCAAGCTCAAATAACAATTTCGTACTGGAATGGTAATATTGGGACTCTTTGGCCGAGACTGCGCAATCACTGGACCTACCTGCACGCTCTGATTTCTCACGTCTCGCCGTACACCAATCTTTACATTGTAAAAGGCGCTATCTGAAACAAAGCATGCACAGGTCGAACAGGAATAATACGTCCCTTAACTAAATATGCGTCTATTGATCGCCAATTACATCTGGGCAACAAATCGTGCCGCCAAGCTTATGGTACTACTTACGTTAAGCATCAGCTGATGGACGCGCTATGCTAATGAACATATTAGAGTACAGTTAAGAAATACGCGCTCCGGCAAAAGGGCTCGTTAGTGCGCGATAACAGTCGCCGACCTGCGGTTAACACCTAAGAAGCAAAACACAAAGCCCTCGCAAACATAAACAAAGAAAAACTCGAACAGCTCAGGACGCGCCAGGCTCAGCACGGCGAGGCGTTAATTCTATTTAGGTATTAATCGGTACAATATAGCGAAGCTCGCACACCTAACGTTACTGAGTTAAAAATTAGCACAAACGTAACACCAAATCGTGATCGCAGAGTTCTGTAGTTATTTAGGCGATGAAACGCGAAACTCGCGCACATGAACTTACTGGCAGGCTGCCAAAGTAGCGTCTTGCAGCATGGTGGCCTCAAACCGGCATTAAAAAAGAAGCCGCGACAAGCAAGCAAGGGCATGCATCCGCCCACATAAATTTGAGCACAAAGCACCAGCGCTCGCACAAGTGACAGTTACTATGTTTAAATGGTTACAATTACAAATACCTTAGTCCGCAGACGGTCCATGAGAGTGGCGTGCAGTCATTTGGTAGAAGCCGGCAGTCTGTGGCAGCTCAATCGCCAAAACACGGCATTAGGGGTAAACGGGCTGGAATCCGCCGAGATGGCGACGTTAGGACGCTCTCCTAAGAGCACGCTACAGCGACAAAAAAAGGCCTACTTCGTCCTGCCTAGAAAGATCCTCGAAACAGCGAGTTGTAAGGGGAAAGCCCCCTTTCTCACCAACGCAGAACTGGCCCCAAGAAGCCCTTCACACACCTACGCCTCGACGTAAAGACGTGCCACTCACCCAACCACACGCGACCTCCTTCGATCAACGACCAGAGCGGAAGTCCTCAAAGCAAAAAGCGTTAGGACGCTTGAAGTGGCGTGAGCTAAACGGCGTTGCCACGTGACTCTCGACAGCCAATGGCGATGTGCTCCACAAATCAAATTAATTCCGGTATCAAAGGCAGCCAATGGCGAAGCGCCTCAACGGAATGACTTCTAGAAGTTTCGGAATTCTTACGAGTGATAACACCCGGCTGCCAAAGTAGCAGCAAAGGGGTGCGCCAACTGACGAGAAATACTGCGTTTGGGGTCAAATATGAGCAAAATCATTATTGTAGAATTAGGCGATGGAGCCAAATAAGTAACTAAAAGGGTTTAGCATACGGGCACGCTGCCCTAAAGCCTAGGTGGCTACTTAAAATACCAAAATGACCTGACACTCCCCTTACTTGAAAGAGAGTTCCCCGAAGTCTCTTAAAATCACCGGGGCATTTTGGCTGCGGCGCCACGGGAACTCAAACGACCGGAACCGCTGATACGATAGCTGTACCCCCAAAGGAATTACGCACACTGGCCACCAGATAGGGTACGACAGGAGGGAAGAGAGAAGAAGAAAGACTGGATACGCCAGTGGAAATACGAAAATTGGGTAGGACCTGGCGGTTCGCTGATGGCTAGCACTCACTCCCCGGACCACGGAAGACGGGCGACAAAAAAAACTAGCTGTCCCAAAGGAGTGGTACCCCGCCAGGGGTCCACAAAACGGTTTGTGTCTGGCTCCCTCGGGGAACCAAACGGGCTAAGACTAGGCAGACTGGGGACAGTCTTGCCGATCCGGCTCGACTGCCCCTCCCAAAATAGGAGTGCCACAACAACGGTTAACGAAACCACGTCGATAATCGACCACACTAACGACAAAACAACAAAAAAAAAAAGGTAACCGACCAGACCCGAAACGGGTGTGGCACGCACTGCGGCGACGGACACGAAACGCCGACTGGACCTTAACACCGGGTCCATGACGGTCGCCTAACAGTGCGGTTTTGGAAGGTGGAAAAAGAAAGAGAACAAAGGGGTTGGGTAGTTGTCGCCGGGACACGGTAGATAGTAATGAAAAGGGGAAAAAAAAGGTAAAAATAGAACATAGAGAAGGAGGGTTTGGGGTTCCAAATCGAAACCGTTAAAAAAAACGCGCGGTTAGCGCTCGTCAAAATCGGGTCAATAGAACGTCTTACTCCCATGCACACTTCCGACCAACCATTCCAAAAGAACATGGGGGGGGGTAAGGAATAAGTCCCTCGCAACCTATCCCACGAGCCACATGAAGAGGGCACGTTGCGCGTCACGGGATCGGCGCATTGTGGGGTTCCCACAACAAGGAAGCTCGCGGAAAGGCAGGTGTTACTGAAGATACGGCTCTAAGCCGGCAGTATGGCCGTCAAGGCCTACCAACAAGAAAAAAAAGGGGGGGTAAGGAAAACGGGCGCTAGAAGACTAAACGTCCGTGGGATTGGGTTTTAGGTCTTTCGCGTGCCACGTGCCTTTCGGGGCACCGGTCTCGTCGGACAACTCGTAAGTGGCGAGCGAAACTTGCCGATTGATATAAAACGGCCCTACAAATTTCGGAGCCAACTTGGCGTTAAAATATTTTGCCGCATCGGAAAGTACGTCAACGCCAACGGCGAACTGAGCCGGGCGCCGTCGCAAATCGTATGTCACCTTGGAGGCTTTGTACGCCACGTCTAGTCGTTTGACTATGTCTTCGTATACCGACCTTAACGCGGGAGTCCGTCGTAACAAGTCTTCGCGACTCTCTACTCGTATTTGTTCCGAAACATCTACCTCCTCGGGGTTATTGGCGCGCGTCCCCTCTAACTGTATCTCTCTGCCGAAATTGGCGAAATATGGGGTCATGCCGGTGACTTCGTGTACTGCGGTACGCACTGCGCAAGCGACTTTCGACAAATATTTATCCCACTCCCGGTGGTTGTCTTTCACGTACGACGCTAGCATAGTTTTTAATACTCGATTAACGCGTTCTACGGGGTTGGCCTGCGCATGGTAATGTGCGTTAAAGATAATTCGTGATTTATACGTATCGGTAAGTTGTCGGAATTCTCTACTGCGAAACTGTACGCCGTTGTCAACCAAGACGTACTGAGGTGCTCCAAAGAGCAAGAAAACGTCGTTCTCAATTTTCTGGGTCACCGCGGTCGCGGTGGCGGTACGCAACGGGAAGAAAAGGGTAAATTTAGTAAAGTAGTCAGCCACGGATAGAATATACACGTAGCCTTTCTTTGAACGGGGCAACGGCCCTACAATGTCGATAGATATCATTTGCCACGGCTTATCCACCACGGGGTGACGACACATCAAGCCGGTCGGGCGTTTTTGCTCGGGTTTCTGCGCTAGGTACGTCGCGCAACGGTTAACGTAACGGGTCACATCCGCCTTAAGTTTAGGCCAGTAATACTGCTGAGCAATACGGCCGTAGGTCTTATAAATGCCTAAATGGCCTGCGGTAGGTTCATCATATGGTTTTTGCGAAGAATCTCGGCACGTTGAGGCTTCGGAACCACCTCTTTCCAACTCGTGCCTTCGTCCAATTCGGGGTATTTTACGTTAACATGTTTAAACAATTTCCCTCGCGATAGTTTCCACGCCGAATACTTGAACGGTTTTTCCACGACGCGCGTCCACATGCGCCTATACCAACGGTCAGTCCGACTGTCACTCGGCGTCCGAACGCCGGCCTCGGGTTCTCCAGAATCGACGACTGAGACTACATCTATCTCGGGTATAGCGCGGGATAGCGCATCCGGGACAACGTGGTCTTTTCCCTTCCGGTGTTTGATCGTAAAGTCGTATTGTTGGATACGAACAGCCCAACGGGCGAGTCTCCCGGTGGGTTCCTTAAGATTATTTAGCCAGATAAGTGAATGATGGTCAGTAATGACTGTGAAGTGAGTGCCTTCTAAATACGGACGGAACTTCTCTATGGCCCAAAGGACGGCCAAACATTCGCGTTCCGTAACCGAAAAATTACGATCAGACTTCGTAAGAGTCCGACTAATGTAACAGATGACCTGTTCTTGGCCATCAACGGTTTGAGTTAGCACGGCGCCGATACCAACATTGGAAGCGTCCGTCTGTACGATAAACGGGAGAGAAAAATCGGGACACGACAAAATGGGTGCCGAAACTAGGCAATTTTTGATGGTTGTAAATGCGACTTCGCATGACTCGGTCCACTCAAATTTCTGAAACTTTTTCAATAACGACGTCAGCGGAGCAATAATGGCTGAAAAATTTGGTATGAAACGCCGGTACCACGATGCCATGCCGACTACTCGCCGTATTTCTGAAACGTTTCTAGGTCGCGGCAAGTTAAGAATCGCCGAAACTTTATCGGGGTCGACTAAAAGTCCTTGGGCGTTGACGACATCGCCCAGGTATCGTAATTCCGGTTGGCAAAAATGACATTTATCACGTCCCAGTGTTAAACCAGCGTCGTTCAGTCGCTGCAATACTTCGTCTAGAATCTCGACGTGTTTTTCGAAAGTCGGGGTACAAATAATCACGTCATCTAAATAGACAAAGACGTAAGGTTCCAATTCGGGACCCAACACATGGTCGACGAAACGTTGCCAAGTCGCTGGCGCGTTATGGAGCCCAAAGGGCATGCGAGTAAATTGAAACAAACCGCGCCCGGGTACTGTAAAAGCCGTTAGTTCCTTAGATTTCTCTTCCATTTCAATTTGCCAGTACGCGGATTTGATATCAAGCGACGTCATGAACCGGGCATCGCGTAAGCGATCCAAAATCGAAGACACGTAAGGTATCGGGTAGGCGTCCTTCTCGGTGACGCTATTTAATTTACGAAAGTTAACGCAGAAACGATAGGTTCCATCTTTCTTTTTAACTAGTAAAATCGGGCTCGACCAGGCTGAACGAGAACGTTCTACCACGCCTGATTTAAGCATACTGTCCAACTCAGCATCGATATGCGCCTGCATCGCGGGAGAGACCGGATAGTACCTTTGTTTAATCGGTGCCGCCTCAGTAGTGATTTTATGTTGAACGTACTTGGCGCAGCCGAGTTCGGGTTTAGCGATAGTAAAATGTCGGTTCACGAGAGTGTCTAATTGGGTTCGTTGATCCGAGTTCAGGTCGAACATAGACTGCAAATTACCGGTAGGAGTATCAATGGCCGCTAAGCCGGGTTTTGAGAATTCCCACTCCCCTCGAAACACGTCTGGGACTATTCCCACTGACTTCCAGAAGTCTATACCTAGGATTAGGGTGTGCGGAACCTCCGGAACTATTAAAACATCGATAGCTACCACTCTGTTATTTAAACGGATAGGTAAGTGCAGGGTACCTAGACTGGTTACGGTCTGTCCATTCGTCACTGAACAAACGGGTCTCAGCTTCTTATTTACGCGCAGGCCTACAGTACGCAACACGTCCCAACCCTTGGCTCCTAAGATTGTTCGATTCGCTCCTGAGTCCAACAAAGCTAACAACTCAAAGCCCATAATTTCAACGGTCACATGCGGTCGACGGTCATCAGATGACCTTTCTAATACGTAATCAAGAATGACTTTATTTTTCTTAAATTTGGTCTCGCGCTCCTCGATAACTCCCTTCATAAATTTAGTCGAATTGCTAAACACGCGCGAGGACACTGCTCGACCGTTCAGCGTCTCGCGGGGTCGTTTCCCTGTCCCCTATCTCTTGGTCGACAACGAGGACAAGTGTTTACGGTCACTTCAGGTCTGCCGCAACGGTAACAGAATTTCTTGCCGCGGGGTCGCGGACACCTACTGGCTCTATGGCCTGGTTCGTTACAGTTCCAACACCGCATGCTCGACTTGGGTGCCGATTCTCGGTTCCTCCTCTCGGGAGTATTAACGTCACGCGTTTCGACAGCATCAACTAGGCACGTTTCCGCGACAGGCGCGACCTCGACATATGCCAAGTCTGTTTCTAAGTCAGACTTCTTTCTAGATGGTGGCACGTAAGTTTCAATGGCGTAGCGCCGTTCTTCAATCTTCCGTCCGTATAGCGCTAGCTCGTCGATCGACCGGACTTCCGTCAATCCCAACTGGGTTTGGTATAATGGTGAAATATTATGCAACAAAATACGCAACTGTCTCTCTTCGGGAATCGCTTCAGTCAGGCGCGAAAACATTGTGCGCATGATAGCGATATAAATGCCCATACTTTCCGTAGGGCCTTGCGTACGACGTCTAATTTCGTCCAACAACCGTTCATCATAATTAGCAGGTTGAAACTCTAGACGCAATAAATCGACTAACTGTTGCCACGTGTTAGGGGTCTCTCTATTCGCGCGATACCATAGCAATGCGTTGCCCGAAAACAAATCGATGGCCTGCATAAACAACTCCTCTTCGGTAAGGTTTCTGGCCACTCTGAGTTCGTTAACACGCTCAATGAAAGCGTTGACCGATAGACCTTTCGGGTCACCTGAGAATTGTATGTTCCATTTCGAAACAGGGGTTGCCTTAAATGAGATCGTACGCGACATCGGCGAAACAAAACTCGGAGTCGACATAGTTGCCGCCGTCGTAGTCGTAGTCGTCGTCGCGACGGTAATGATAGGTGCGACACCGGACGTCGATGGCAGCGTTACGGCGCTTTCCTCCTCAGCCGTAGTCGTAGACGACCCTAGCTTTACCTGGTTAAGTTCGTAGGTTGAACGTATGAGTGATAATTCCGCGAATGCTTTTTGTTTGAGCGCTCGCTCTTCCTCAGTTGTAGCTCAACTATTCGTCAGACGGTTCATTCCGTGATAAAATTTCGTTTCGATCGTAGCCGCTACTTCTTTAGTCGGGTTAGCTAAATATATCTGGATCTTTTCCTCTAATTCGCTGATCAATGTTGTCACGGCCGTGAGATCCTCCTCGAATGTATACGGGTACGTCGGTCGCGTATCCATATCTGCGCGTCCCTCCTCTCTCAACACGTCGCGTAACCGGGAGCGCAACAAGGTAACCGCGCCGGAAGCATCACGGCCTCTGTTTCTCAACTCGTATTCAGCTTCCGCGCGAAGCAGACGTTCAATATGTAGCTTTAGCACCATGTTTACAAACGGAAAAGGAACGACTTATATTATACGTCGTATAAAAGGAAAACGTTAGCGCGTGTTTGGTAAGTCAATCACGTCAGGTATCCGAACCAAATCGTAGGCGGTCAAGACGGGAGAAATCGGAAAAAAAAGGTTTGCTACCTTTCACCCGACCGATGGCTTAACGGGACTATCTGTCCACATTCTTTGCGAAAAGACCGAATACAAACTAAAAAGGACAAATCCCAATACTAAGCGGTCAATTAATGGCTTAACGAGCCTACTACCGACCAACAATGGTTACAGACAGTTCTGTGCCAAAACAAGCATACAAGGCCCCAGATGTTGGCCAAAATTAAGACGCACAACGGATGGGCTTAACGAGACTACTACAGTCCAACAACAACAACAAACAACAAGCCCCACGCGATTGGGCCGCCAAAATTAGCTTGTTACGGTATTAAAACAACTTTACGACACCCACCCAAGGTGAGCATCGCACCACGGAATCAGTCCTGAAAAACTGGCACACTTGCCCTGAGATTTGCTAGAAACAGGCTAAAGGGCCACGGCTGGAACGCTCAGGGAGTCGGGCGTGAGTCACACGATACGTTCTGGGCAAGCGTGTTGAGGCATATATATAGGGTACGTCAAAATTGTGAGGGCGCCACCAAGCCTGTCTTAACTCGAATAACCGGGCCTGGGCGGTTAAACGGGAGCGAAGTATTCGAGATACTCCGTCGATAAGAATTCTCATGAGCTGCAAGCTCAAATAACAATTTCGTACTGGAATGGTAATATTGGGACTCTTTGGCCGAGACTGCGCAATCACTGGACCTACCTGCACGCTCTGATTTCTCACGTCTCGCCGTACACCAATCTTTACATTGTAAAAGGCGCTATCTGAAACAAAGCATGCACAGGTCGAACAGGAATAATACGTCCCTTAACTAAATATGCGTCTATTGATCGCCAATTACATCTGGGCAACAAATCGTGCCGCCAAGCTTATGGTACTACTTACGTTAAGCATCAGCTGATGGACGCGCTATGCTAATGAACATATTAGAGTACAGTTAAGAAATACGCGCTCCGGCAAAAGGGCGCGTTAGTGCGCGATAACAGTCGCCGACCTGCGGTTAACACCTAAGAAGCAAAACACAAAGCCCTCGCAAACATAAACAAAGAAAAACTCGAACAGCTTAGGGCGCGCCAGGCTCAGCACGGCGAGGCGTTAATTCTATTTAGGTATTAATCGGTACAATATAGCGAAGCTCGCACACCTAACGTTACTGAGTTAAAAATTAGCACAAACGTAACACCAAATCGTGATCGCAGAGTTCTTTAGTTATTTAGTCGATGAAACGCGAAACTCGCGCACATGAACTTACTGGCAGGCTGCCAAAGTAGCGTCTTGCAGCATGGTGGCCTCAAACCGGCATTAAAAAAGAAGCCGCGACAAGCAAGCAAGGGCATGCATCCGCCCACATAAATTTGAGCACAAAGCACCAGCGCTCGCACAAGTGACAGTTACTATGTTTAAATGGTTACAATTACAAATACCTTAGTCCGCAGACGGTCCATGAGAGTGGCGTGCAGTCATTTGGTAGAAGACGGCAGTCTGTGGCAGCTCAATCGCCAAAACACGGCATTAGGGGTAAACGGGCTGGAATCCGCCGAGATGGCGACGTTAGGACGCTCTCCTAAGAGCACGCTACAGCGACAAAAAAAAGGCCTACTTCGTCCTGCCTAGAAAGATCCTCGAAACAGCGAGTTGTAAGGGGAAAGCCCCCTTTCTCGCCAACGCAGAACTGGCCCCAAGAAGCCCTTCACACACCTACGCCTCGACGTAAAGACGTGCCACTCACCCAACCACACGCGACCTCCTTCGATCAACGGCCAGAGCGGAAGTCCTCAAAGCAAAAAGCGTTAGGACGCTTGAAGTGGCCTGAGCCAAACGGCGTTGCCACGTGACTCTCGACAGCCAATGGCGATGCGTTCCACAAAACAAATTAATTCCGGTATCAAAGGCAGCCAATGGCGAAGCGCCTCAACGGAATGACTTCTAGAAGTTTCGGAATTCTTACGAGTGATAACACCCGGCTGCCAAAGTAGCAGCAAAGGGGTGCGCCAACTGACGAGAAATACTGCGTTTGGGGTCAAATATGAGCAAAATCATTATTGTAGAATTAGGCGATGGAGCCAAATAAGTAACTAAAAGGGTTTAGCATACGGGCACGCTGCCCTAAAGCCTAGGTGGCTACTTAAAATACCAAAATGACCTGACAAATTTACGAGTACAAAATTACTCTAGCACAATGTAACATGCATAGTTAAAATTAATTACATGGACTCAATTGTCGAAGTTTTAGTAGTTTCTCACTGCTAACTAGTCAACGGTACTCTCATTGAGCGGGATATGATAATATGTTCTTTCTAGTCTTAACAGTAGATATCTTCGCTCCAGAGGAAATTGAACCGTTTAAGCTTCCGGAAAATGACATTGAAACTCGTTCTCTTAGAGAAAGTCTGCCAGCGCCCATGTGTAAGGGCCAAACCCTTCTACTACATAGAGTACTACCCTATTTGTCCTCTACTTCCCTCCCCCCCATTTAACTACGAAACTATTTGATAGTTTACTCAACCATTTACAAAGGCAGATTTTTATGTAATCTACCTAACTACGAAGAAAAGAATTTGGAAGCAAAGTGAAATATCGTTTTACAACAAATAGTGTAGTTCTCATGTACATTAATATACCTATTCCACCGTGTTTCCAATAAAGCAATCCTCACTTTTAGTAACACTGTGATATGATCCTGACATACGATCAATGACCGTGCTTTCCATTCGTCAAATCGCGGCCCATTTAAAAATGTATCTTATGTCAGTTAACGCCCTTGAATCCCGCTTTGATTTTTCAAGGAGCAAAAACGCCGATAAATTCAAGGCATCTTAATTAACCCAAAACAGTGCGACAAACGGACGCCATGCCTAATAAAAACACGCTAAAAGATTTGCCTCGACTAAGCGCTTAGTTTTGGCATGAAACAAAGAAGCAAGGTCGCCGACAAAAATACAACACGGCCCCAAATAGAATTTTAAAAACAGTTTTCTTAGGACAAATTGCCCCCCAATATACCGAGGCAGCAAAATGCAAGCGGTCCTTGCGCCCGGACAAAAGCGTTCGAGATTCGGCACACTAAATCCCAAGGAACTGCGAATTATGCAAAGGCTAAGCTTCTTAAAAGGCGTTAGCTTATTTGGTAAGAGTGAAAATGTAAAGATTGACTATCCGAGAATTAGTCCAGCAAACGAAAGAGGTGGCCGTAAGTAACTCAATTCCAGCATTCCCAAAATAATTAAAAATAAGCCGCAATTAAAGCCAAATAGACTTATATCAACGCACCCCTAGGCGTGTGTGGTGTCATTAGATGCGCCTTTTTACAAGGAAAACGATGAGCATCATAAAAAACCCAGCAGGCTATAATTAAAAACGCTGCAGCACAATTAAGCGGAAATCAAAGAAACCGACTCCCACTTCGAGGCAGCATGAAATATGGGAGAATCGGCGGTGGTGGATTCTGAGGAACGAGAATTCATAAAATATTCATTCGATCGATGCTCGGGTTTCGAGTCTCCTCTACCTTCCAATCGATCCTTGGCCTTGGAAGGTACACCAGGGCTGGAACTCCGATCCGCTCCGAGGAAGCTGCCGCCGTCCGTCCCTTGCGCCATCCGTTGACAAGGAGGATCGCTGTCATCCAACGCCGCCGGCTAACGAGGAGATTCGCCGTCGCCCCGCCTGCCACCACGAAAGCTGCGGCTCCCTTCCAGGAAGGCCGCATCGCTCTGAGGAAGCCGCCGCCGTCCGCTGACCAGGAGGATCGCCGCCATCCAACGCCGTTCACTCGCGCCGCCTGCTGTCGCCGCTCAGTCCGCTGCCGCCTTACACGCCTCCTGCTGAGGAGGCTCGCCGACGCCCACCGCCGTTTAGCCTGCTGCCCCCTTACACGCCGCCATCCACCCAGAAAACTCATAACTTACATTCGATAGATCTTGCACTCGAATCATCTGTCTAGTCGACCTATGGTCTTAGAAACAAACCAGAGCTAGAACCTAGATCCGCTCAGCAAAAGCCAATATATTCGCCACCGCTGCATCCACAGAAGCAATCCCCCAGCCGCCGCCTCTGTAGATGAAGCCCGCCGCCGCCGCAGTATCAACACAGGAAGCTCGCCGCCGCCGCCCCGTCGCCATTCACCGCCGCCACCGCTGCATCCACAGAAGGAGTCCGCCAGCCTCCGCATCCGCAGAGGAAGCCTTCCGCCGCCGGAGCATCCACAGAGGAAGTTCGCCGCCGGCGCCCTGTCGCGATTCGCCGCCGCCGCCAAGTGTAGCTGCAAGTTGCGATATGCCGAACGCCCCCAGGGAACTGCTAAAGCGCCTATAAGGGCCCCCACCTCTCAGCTCACCGAGGAATCCCCGTTCCCCGAGGATTAGAAGCATGGACAGCCGACGTCTGGCTCCGCCGCCAGCCGCCCCCAAGCTCGAGATCCGCCTCAGCTGCCTGCACCCGGAGTGTGTCGCCATCAGAAGTACCCGGCCGGCTCAAGACGCCCCAAGCTTCCGCCCGCATCCCCTGCATGCTGCCGAGGTGTATCATGCCCCAGGTCAACCAGCACGTTAAGACCGCCCCCGCCCCCAAAGTACTTCGCTAGGACGCGAACCCCAGTGCCAAGAAGTCCTGACAGACGCTTCCTGCTCCCCCCCCCCAGGTCGATCGCCGCCATCAAGAGCCGCAGCTTGCCGCCGGCAACGCCTCGACACCGGTTCAGCACCTCGTCCATTGAGATGCCCTCCACCGAGCCACTCCAATACCAATGCTATCAATATTTATTTCCTCTAGGTTAACTTTGTAAAAACTATATATATATTAATATTAACTTTAAAATAAACAAACTATTAAACCAATCGTTATCTTTCGGCAGAAGCTCCAATCATCGTTCTTCGTTAACACTCTTTACCCTGAGCTAGACTTGTAATGGCTAAAAACGCAATTCTTAACCGCGGCCACGCCTCACGCAGTGAGAGCGTCGTCGTATTGTGTTAACTGTAAAATAATTGTCAACTGCTTCCTTCAACTCCTTAGCAGAAGAAAATGGTTCTAGTAATATTATTTTATGAATTTTGACAATTGTATGCAAAATCAGGGCTATGTGGCGTATGATTAAACTCATTGATAATTTGCAAATTTTTGGAGCAGCAAATTTTTTTGATGGTGGGTATCGCAGATTTGAAAATTTTAATTGTGCCTTCATATACATTTTCTCTAATAGTGGAGCCACAGCATTCGCTCAGCTTCATAAAACACTGTAGGTTGTCCTGAAGAATATTGCATTCTATGTAGCCTTTTTAATAGCAGATAACTCTTGTTAATCCATTGCACTGACTCTCGCTTTGTAGAAGAACCCCATTAAAAACCCCGTCTTATCACCAGTTATATATTTTAAAAATAGCTTGTGCCTCTAGATAGAGCCATTACATGTTCCTCAGAAATGTCTCACGTATAGAACATTTGAGCTCGTATATTGTTAATTAAATGATAAACAAATGCAAATAGATAATTGTGTGGACTGTATAAAAGTAACTTAGTACAACGACGATTTGGGAATTCCAACACAGGAAATAATTGATTGCACTTGCACCCAAATACTAGAAATGATGCAGCTTCTTCAGACCGCACCGATAAGCAGGGTGAATTTTTTAAGGTGTACGATTCGAAACGACGAGTAGAATGTATTAGCTGTTCGAAGCCATCACAAGAATGATTCACAAAAACGGAGGATTTTAGTGGCAACGACGAAAAGGAACTTTATAGCAGGTATGAAGGGTAAAGTGTACCTATTTACAGTCCTATGACTTGCAACCGTCTGACGTTAATCTAAATTAAATTTATAAATCTAATGTACACACTCTTTGAATTCAACCTGCTGACGGTTTATTCATTCTCAAATTTGACACTCGTTGCATGGACAATAACTGAAACATTTGTGATGTTAGCACCTGCGTGCAAATGAATTTGAGCATACATAATATGCTTGGAATTTTTACATCGATAATACGTCACAATTCGGTGCTTGAATCTCCCGTCCGCGCTGATAAAAATAAATCAAACCGACCTGGCGATGGGCACCGCCGTATACGGCAAAATTTCGCGCAACCCTTCTTAAATTCCCCCAGCTTTAACTGGAAGAGCTGCTAGGCCCTCTGGGCTTCCCCGAAACCACTAGTCTAAGATCTAGACCTGTCCGAAGATATAGTCCAGAACCGTAAGAGACTTGAGTTCCTAGAACCACCTAGAAAGCCTTTTAAGAACACCGACCACGAACTCCAAATCTCCTAGCATATTTGTGTGGCTTGTTGAGGTTCAGGGCCTACAAATATTGCCTTAAAAGCTTTCCCTGCCATGTTCGTGGCTGCACCTGATCACGACCGGCCCTCAGATTAATCCAAACTAATCCTCGTGTCTTGTTAAGGCCCAGCACCTGAGGTTTAATTACCCTTCCATGCGTCCCTATAGGTGAGCCCCCCAACATTGACCACAGAGACAACAATATGCAGATTTCTGTGTGATAAGAGCCCACTAGAATTAATTAAGGGCACCACCTACCTGTACAAAAACCAGATGAAATCTCTGAAGCTTAGATCTGGATATTCGCAGCAAGTCCCTGCGGACCGCTTTACTAGCGCTCGGGGTTTTAAAAGGTAATAGTTAAGCATATCGCTGCGCTCCGGACGCCGTAAAAAGTGGCCTCAGAGACTATCTAGCACCAGTACTACCCGATGCACTTCCGAGTAGCATTACAACCAGGGTGGTTTGTCGAAAGTTAGCAATATTAGTTTGACACTAAACATAAACAACGCCGCCATTAGGTGCTGTCATATTTAATAGAACGTAGCGTCAGGTGAATCTTAGGCGGCGTCCCCAACACCGGATACCAAAACCAAGTAGCGTGGGTTGCAGCACTGTTCAGGACGAGTTCTGCAGCGTTCCCCCGAAAGAATATTATTTTCTTGTTTAATATTGTACATAGATGATATAAGTAATTCTAATTTAAGAGAACCTGTCTTGTAACTTATAGAGCAACAGATATTTTATATTTAATGTGTACTTCGTCTATATACCTGAATATGAATTGGGCCCTCGCATTCTGACTTCTTTTACGACTAAATTAAACAATTGAGCAAACGTTATATAGTCTAGAATGTATATTACTTACCATTACACCTTTATTGCTTTATTCTTAATTGTCCATTCTATTCCTGTGTCTGCCGTACTTTGGATCATTTTGAATCGATTTCCTGCCCCATGGAACAAAAGTTGAATGGAAAATTTAATGGCTCACTTTCTTCATACACGCCAATCATTCTTTTGTGGATAGTTTTTACTTCATTTGTCTCTTTCGTTAATAATTTGGAGTGCTCCTATAGTCGAGCTTAATTTCACTATGAGCCTTCTGTCCCAATCGCTCCCAAACTGCAGAAATATTTTTATGCAAATTAAACTTCTATAAAAGTATAAATGTGACAGTTATCTGACAGTAGCAAATAGCAATTGTTTATATTAATTTTCATGACTATGTAAAATACCTACATATAGGGCCATCTTAAACGGGGGTGCAAGGGGTGGACGGCACCTGGGCGGCAGGGTCTAAGGGTGGTAGGGTATAGGGGTGGCATCTAGGTGTTGGTTACATAACTGATTTTTGCAAATTAAAAAATCTTCCCCTTTTATGTTATTGGTGGAGATAAAACGTCGTAACCAGTAAGATAACATGATCGTGTGACGTTACGCCCAGTAAAATAAATGGCTAGATTTTTAAACTAATCATGCGGACATAAATGCAGTCGATTATAATAGAAATTTTATCGACCACTCTAAAATCTACTGTATCTTCAGATGTTTTGAAATATTTGTTTAAAAATAACTTAATAAACACATTCTCACATTGCTTATTTCTTTTGGAATAAAATTAGACCTTGATCTTAATTTATTTGCGTAGTACCTGCATGTTATTATACTATATCAGTACTGCCTGCTTGATCGAAGTGTCACCTATAACAGCCATGTCGTTATAACCATGCTACACTACCAAATTACGTGCGGGACTTAGGTTACTAGTAGGTTTTATTTATATTGTTTACATTAAAATCACATATCTTCAAATTGTAGATATTACGAAAACTGTTAAACAGTATACGGCCGCTATACATCTAAATGAATCGGGAGAATTTATCCTCGTCCGTTATATGCTCAATATCGGCCTAATAGCGTTAATTACTATAACACTTAATTAACATTTGATATTGTATGTGCATGTGTTACTAATTTTTGTTATTGTTTTTAATTTAAATTGTGAGTAAATCTCAATCATTTTTCATCTCATTTCTTTGCTTAGAAAACTACGAAAATATGGATAAATTGACAGCTTTTGCATGAGACGGGGCGAGGGCGTAAGATTGGTAGCTACGCCACTGAATCTAAACAATACTCCAGCTATTTCAGTTTCTGATACCCCTAAACGCTGCATGTGTCTTCTAAGTGTGCGTTGCGAACTGCCGTAAAAAATGGTGGCAGCAGACTGCGTATAAAACAAGCCTGTGAATTTTTAGATTTTCCTCGTGGAATTCCGCAAGTAACAATAGTGGCCTGCTTGTTATGTGCGATTTTTGCACCGATAGCGTCAGGCGAGTGTATGTGGTGTTACTAGAGCTTACTCATCCTCGTAGAGCATGATGTCATCCACAAATACAACTATAGAGCGGTTCCGCGACTTGTGCTAACACGTGTGTGCATTCAAAGAACAGAGGCAGCGGTTGCGGTCGCTGGCAGATAGAATAATTACACACAACCAGAGCCGGACTGGATCAAATTCGTCATGAATTACTCAAGCGTATATGCGGCCTTGGGCAATTATTTCGTTTGTTGCCAGCATACAAAGACGCTTTTAACCAAACAGTAATTATGGAATTAGCTAAGGTTCCCAGTGTAAGTAATTAATATCACTCAGGTGATAGGAATCAAAACCAAATAGATCCTTGAAAATGTGGAATTAAAACGGAGCAAACAACAATCTCGAGGGGCACAACACGCGGCAAGGATTCGTTGTTTGTTACCTGGAAATTACAGCCTACGAGCACGTACTACGAGGAAGGCCCATTAATTTATTGTTATTAAGTTGTACTCGCCCGGATGATGTTCCGGTCGAGCTACGCAGGTCGCCTGTTCTAATAAGGGTCACTTGCCACGTACTCCAGAAAATTTTAAAGCAGTGACTCACATCCGTCGCAATCAGCGCACGGTTATTACGAGCACGGACTCGAATACAATTAGCGTCTGCACTACAGGTAATTAAATTTGTTGTAAAGACGGCACAAAAGCAATGGCCCAGGCAGTGACGTACCAAGTCATTTCCGATCCCGACTCCTCAAACCAGAGACGTAACTATAAAATTTGGACCCCTGCATGACCTAATGTTTACGTTGTTAGACGCGTTTTTCTGTGTGATCTTTAAACTCAAACTTCGGTACTTTCGAAATATATCAAAGTGGTGGATGCAACTCGCCCATGACCACAAGGCGGCGGTGGGGTGCAAACAGTGCAAATTAGGGTCTTCCTTGGCCCAGTGGCGGAGGAAGCCGGTTACATGTAAAATAAAATAAACTTACTGACCTGTAAACCTCATCGATAATAATAATTGTACTCACCGGGGGGTGGCCGCCCTCTGGCCCTTTCATACTCTCGACAGCGGCATTCTCACGCACGGCCTTGCATCAGTCAACATCGACCCCTTAGCACATCATCGCTACATTTACTGGTTGGGTTAGCTGTCGGCACTTTTCACTGTTGCTGCCCAATTGTAATTGTATTGTTACAACCTGTACAGATTCAGTAAGAGCCAGGTGGCTGTTGGTCTTTCACATTACAGTAATTACTGCGAATATCGTCCCGCTGCTGCGGAACAACATACCTCGGCAGGATCACTACGGACCCCCCTCCCCCTCCTGATTATCATAATCGTCCAGCACGAGTGACAACCTCTGGCGTCTATCAACTGCTGGAATTATTAAACATTACCAACACGATGCAATCAACTATCATACATGCAATCTTCAGCAGCTACCACTAAACTCACTAAGGGTACGCATAGCAGCGTTCGCATTGTTGCAACCCCTGTCACAGCACCGAACGTTCTGCCCGATTTCGAATTCTATCTCTGTACGAGTACCCTCGACAAGGTGCATTGCTTGCTCGTGTAGCCTGGGTCTCCAAAACAATGAATTGTGACTTAACGCCTAACATATTTGTCAAGATTATATTACAACTTAGGGTTCAAAATATTCCAGAAATGGTAAACGTAGTAATTAAAACTTAAGAATAATGCGCCTTGAAACTATGAAATATTTTAACCCTAACAAGATGAGATGGTTTGTTTTGTTCTCTAAAATTATTTCGCAAAATTACTAAATGTCTCGTCTTGTATACATAAAGGGTGTTTTTTTAGAGGGATACAACTTTAAATTAAAATAAAACACAGAAATATGTTTTTAATATCCATGAAGTTGGCTTTATCTGTAAGATAATTTTATGACATTTATGTTTGAATATGATTTAGGGCATGTGACCGCCGCGATTGGCGTATACATGACGTAATCTGAAGGTCCAATTTTCACACACTCTTTTCGCAGTAAATCAGGCTGTATTTCATTTCAGCAATAACGCGTCGAATGTTGGCTTTCAAGTGCTCAATTGTTTCCGGTTTATCGACGTAGACATGCGACTTTACATATCCTCAAAGAAAATAATCTAACGGCGTCAAATCGCACGAAAGAGGTGGCCGGTAAACAGATCCACAAAATGGATCCACAAAATGGATCTGTTAACTGGCCACCTCTTTCGTGTGATTTGACGCCATTAGATTATGTTCTTTGAGGATATGTAAAGTCGCATGTCTACGTCGATAAACCGAAAACAATTGAGCACTTGGAAGCCAACATTCGACGCGTATTGCCGAAATACAGCCTGATTTACTGCGCAGAGTGTGTGAAAATTGGACCTCCAGATTACGTCATGTACACTTCAGCCGCGGCGGTCACATGCCCGAAATCATATTCAAACATAAATGCCATAAAATTATCTTTCAGATAAAGCCAATTTCATGGATATTAAAAACATCTTTCTGTGTTTTATTTCAATTTAAAGTTGTATCCCTCTAAAAAAAACACCCTTTACATTACATACAGAAAATTGCGAGATCGTACGCCAATATATATTTATGATAATATAATATTTAAGAGTAGACAGCTGAATGCTAACAAAATTAATAATATTACGATTTTTAAATATTACAATTCTCTACTACCTTTAATGCGTACAATATTTATTTACAACCATATGTGATTTTGAAAATAAAACGAAAAACGGTGATCAACGTCTAAAAAATAACAGTACGCGGTGGAAAACAATTGACAATCTATGAACTGTAGATCATCTAAGTAAACTGTTATACGTAGTCGTCTAGCATGCCAACGTTTGATGGCGTAAATGCTGGGAAAAGTTCAGAGAAAATGTTCAAAAATGTAATTTTAAAGAAACGTTTTACATACGTAGAAGCTTGTATAAATATATTTACAATCTATTGTAGTTTTATTACTGTAAACTCCAATTGTGAACAATATGTTCTCCGGAGCACTTGCTCGGTAATAGTCATTTGTTTTCTACATTGTTTTCATAACTGGGCGTATATACCACTATTATTTGGTATTTTCTGTGGCCCTTACGTCTGTAATTGTTGCTACAGACGTAAGTAGCAACAATTACGTAATTCATCACCACTCTTAATATAATTTAGTACACTAAGAAATAAATGTTCCAATCAAAAACGGAGCATTATCAATTGTTTACCACCACTAACTGGTATTACGGTATTAATCTTTGAAAATGGAAAAATTAGTAGGTTATGACAATAAAGAAATCATAAATTTCTACCAAGGTATCAAGAATGGATATAAAGATATAAAGAAAGAAAGAATATAAAAAATGAATATCAAGGATGTACCACAATCTGCAAAAACAAATATAGTAGATTAACTGGAGAGCAAGCCGATATATCAGAAAGATGGAGAAAATGCTTTGCAGAAGAACTACATTTTCAAGAAAATTTAAAAAAACCGAACAAGAAGCAGAACCAAGTGTACAACTGACAGAAAAATGGTAAAAGTATAGCCAGAAGCGGTGCTTATAGAATATTTTAAATTTTAAGCTACCGTCGGAACGCGCACGCCTACGATCTCGCCCCGTAAGCAAGAATATTCGCGTTTAACATCAAGCAGCGACCAGCAAATTGTTTCTGTTACACTTTGTCTCCCCACCCGGCTCGATACAGGAAGGCTACTCGGGGGCCTGGCCCTTCGACACGCAAAGTTCGTTACCTCTTTAGAGGAGCTTTCTGCACTTCACTACTTTAAAGCTACGGCTCACCTTGCCTTCATGTCGGTATTGTTGACATTGCATTAAGTTATAATTATTTTCCGGATAGCTCCTTAAGTTTGTAGTTTTTACAGGTTCATACCTCCCCTTGCTAGTAGCTAAAGCTGCTACCTTTAGAATTAGAGATAAATCATATGTTCTTGTTATATGTGGGTGTTATTCGAGCGTTCGCCGCACGGACATCAGTTTTGAGCGTGTCTCCGTCAGAGGGACTTGAATATTGCAATACACAGGCTGGATTGTAACCAGCATAATAGGTTCAATAAATTACATTTTTAACTGTGACGTCACCTCAAAGCCATTATCTTAGATGATAATAAACAATGAACCGCGGTCAGCTCCAGCTGCTGCCGAGTGTTTACCCATGCAGTCTTGTATATTCTTTAAATATTATTATTTGTACTTGTACCCTGTACAACTGCATACAGATGATGTGATAACAAATTAAACATTACTCTTTGGAAGCAAGATAAGTTCACAGTTACACCGATTTTACAAACCCCTACGCTTACTCACTTAAGGCTTTCACGACCCTAGTTGGGTCTTGGCCTTCTCTACAATTGTCTTCCATTCCTTCTTCTCGCTTGCTCTTATCTTCCAGTTGTTGATTCTCAACCCTTTTAGATCCTCCTCTACTCCATTCTCCATCTTTTTCGGGGCCTTTCTATGTTCTGGTTCCTTCTATTTGTTCTTCAAATCTGTCTTTGTAGCCATATCCCCTGTCATTCTTTCCAGGTGGCGCACACACCGTAATCTTGCTGCCTTTATGGTTGCTGTTATGTTTTGTGGATCTAGATTATCTTTAATTTCTTTGTTAGTGCTTACTCTCCAATTTTCTTCTTCTTTTACCAGTCCTACAATTGCCTTTATGATTTTCCTTTCAAACGTATTTAGCATATTTTCGAGTTTCTGGTTGAGCGGCCAGGTTTCACTTCCATATATAACCACCAGTCGAACTATTGTTCTACATAGTATGTTTGATTTTAGGAGATGTTTTAACGAAAACTTGTTTTTGCTTTCTTGTAGGATATGCATCTTTATTTCTTCTTTAATATCATCACTGTTTACCTTAACTATGGATTCTATATATGTACTTAAACGATTGTACTGCTTTGAAGTTATATTCGTCGATGGTTATGTTTTGTTCACCTCTTCCCTTTGGTCTCATCCTAAAGTTAAAAGTTTTGACTGTTCCTCAATCTTATTTTACTTGCTTTTCTTTCGATTTCCACAAAACTTTACTTCACCGCTAGCCTCCCTCTTCCTATTAGGTCTACGTCGTAGGGAAATGCAAGAATTTGTTTCGATGTGTTTATTATGGAGTCTTTCCAGTTGACGATTTTAATTTTTAGGGGATATGAAACCGCGTTCTTTAGTAGAATTTTGCCTTGTTAGCTTTGTCATTCTCATTAATTTGTTTGGTATACTTATCATTATGCACCACAATTTCTATCGATCCAATCATAAGCTTGGTGGAAAGCTATGAAAATCTGGTGAACATCTGGTCCGTTGTTGACCTCCCTAACCTGAAGCCTACTAATTCTTCGATGTATACTACTAATTTTTCATATAGTGTTCTTGCTAATATTTTATATATTCTTAAAACTCGTTTACTCTTCTTTCTTATATAGGATGATTAGTCCAGTTTTCCAGTAATCTGGGATGGTTTTCCCTTCCCATATTCGTTTTATCAGCGCGTACCTATGTTGAGGCAGCGTAAGTATGCAGCTACACCGATTTCTACTACTCCCCTACGCCAAGTTCGTTCCCCTTTGAGTTAGGGAATGTCAAATATCTTCTGAACGGAAATTAATAATCCAGTGGCGCCCGATAAATTATAATTAATTTCCTTCAGAATAGCACTGTATGCAACTGTAGTTGGCTGTATGCACTTATCGTTTGATTACTTGTCGTAAATTCATATTTGATAGTAACGATGTGTCCAATTTATAAGAAAGAGGAAACGACACAAGAATGTCAAGGAAGATTTAGAACCAGATATTCACGATGAAGCAAATACAGTCGAAATTCTATGAACATAACATTAAGCGATACTGGTGATTTATTGGTTTCAAGAAGGTATACTGATAGCTTAATACCATGTTTTCAAAAAGAAATTACATAAGGGTTGGCCATGGAAAGCAAAACTAATGTCAACAGCAAGCTTTAAAGACAGCAAACTTTAGAATTTCCACATCAGTTTATAATATAAATGTATAACAACAGTGATAGTTAATGAATTATAAAGCTTGCTGTTTACATTACTTTTAGTTTCCATGGCCAACCCTTATGTAATTTCTTTTTGAACACACGGTAGAATGCATCAGTGCGTTCCATAGGCGATTGATGCCACCATGATACCAAGAACGAAGGTGGACTTAACAGAAATAATAGAAAAACTACGATTAATGCGGACGGTAGCACTAACGATAAATGCAGAGAAAACCAAGTATATGGTAATGAAAAGAGGAAAACAAGAACTAGCTATGATCGATTAGTAATACAAAACGGAGACAACTAAGAAAATGTGTCTGAATGTGTAAACAGTGGTAGTTCCTATGTGCAGTGATTAATAGTAAAAATTACTACAGTAAGAAAATTAAGGCACGGATAATGGAGGGCAATGGAAGTTTATTAAACTTAAGAAAGGTGCTGAAATTTAAAAAAATGTGTCTAGAAGAGCTAAAGCAAGGACGCACCTGCGGTAATTTATGCTAATGAAGAGTGGGCGTTTGAATAGGGAGTATCAAAGAATTTGAATATTAAAACAAATATTTGGTGGAAAAACGAAAGTAGGAGTGTGGCGGAGAACAGATCAGGAAATACAAGAATTATATGAAGAACCACAACTTTATATAATATAATGTAAGAGGAAGAAAAAGAAGAAAAGATGAAGAACCGGACATATCCGCAGTAGCAAATCCGCAGAAAGTCAAATTGTGTGCCCACGTGAGGAGAAAGGAAGAAATAGATTACCCGAGCGAACATTAGAGAGTAAAATAGATAGTGAGAGAATAATATGATGATGAAACACGCAATGAGTAAGTGGAGTAGAAGAAGACCTTAGCTACCTGAGAGTTAGCTAAACAATGTGCCAAAAATAGAAGAAAGTGAGTAGAAGGAGGCGAGAAACCCCCTCCACTTTTTATTTGATTCGCGGATTCGCGGTTTAATTCGCGGATTTCGCGGATTTCGCGGTTTTATTCGCGGATTGACCTAATTAATTTCGCGGTTTGATCTAATTAATTTCGCGGTTTGATCTAATTAATTTCGCGGTTTGATCTAATTAATCACATATGAAGTTTGATATGTAATTTACATATGTGCTACTGAATAAATTACGCAATAGCTTCCGATTAAATTACGCGCGGCGGCCATCTTGGATTTCTGGCGGGAATATTTGAAATTTGAATTTTTACCGATTTTTTCTAAGTTTAATTTTTTGAATTTGAATTTCCCGGGGGTGTCGGCCATCTTGGTGCGCGCGCACTTCTCACGGCGGTTGTTTTTAATTTTGAATTTTTGCGGAAATATTTGAATTTCAAACTGGTAGATCTATTTCGCTCTTCGAAGCTGCTGTCTCTCTCTTGCATTCACTCGTGGAAATATTTAAATTTAAAAAATCTATTTGCGGCGGACCCGAGTGGGAATCGAACCCTAGTTTTCTGGTTAACAGTCTTAGCACCTTACCGTTGTGCTATCGAGGCGACTTGGAAATATAGGATTTGAACAAGACGTCATTTCGCAGCTGTGCCGTCACACCGTTCGAGTTGAAACAAATTATTTTTTCGAATATATAAAATATAAGAACGGAATTGTGCCGTCTAGGGCCTTAGAAACTTGTTAATAATTTTAAAAAATTGACTTTGTAACTAGTTTTGCTGTAATTAATTTAATATGAGTGACGCTATCTCACTCAGTCCCATTGATTTTCTACAGCTTTCTCTTTTCCATACCGTTTGCTACCTATGCGTAATTACAAAAGACGTTATCGCTCCAGGCAGACTTTCTATTTAGCCTGCGATTGTGTAGGGCTTTTAACCGTTGCATAGAATTCCAAAGTTTTATATAACGTGCCTAAACAGGATTGTTTAGAAGACTGTAATTATAATTAGCATCGTAATGGAATGCACCAAGATTTAAATCAGCATGCATTGTTCGTCTGGATCGAGCAGTACGTACTCCAACGGTTTCTAGTCTTGCTTGGTAAGAGGTAAAGCCAGATCGTAAATATAAAAACGAGTTACAAATTTGATTTTAATATATTCCTGAAATACTAAGTATGAAAAAGTCTTGGTTTTAAAGGTTTGAACATTGTACCACTTAGCTGTTCTAACATTATACTTCCATATACATATTATAAATAAATTTTAAATGTTATTTTCGACTGAGTTTTAGCTTCTTATAAATTACAACAGTGCCCTCGCCCATATAAAATAAGACATACGCATTAAATAAATGTTTTTATTGTATAAGAATGGTTGTCCCCCATAATTTTGAATAAAAATCACACAATTTCGTTGAAAAATGTTCTGTTTCACTTACAATTTTACAAAACTGACATCACGTTACTTGAAATTATACAAAAAACGACATTTTTAGCCAATAAGCGATAAAAAATACGACATCCCACATCATTTCACTTAAAAATTATCACGTTTCGTCTTACAAAACGCTTTATAATAAAGAAAATGATGTAAAAACAGTTGTAAGAGTTATTTCTAAGCATAATTTTGCAAATGTTGTACACTTTTTCTCTAACTTGTGGCAGTTTTAGCAAGATTTGAATAAAAAACAGCCATTTCTGCAGCAATTTTAGTAAGATCTGAATAAAAACATGCAATTTCCAAAGCATTTCGTTTAAAATGTTAGAAAATCGACATCATCTCCCATGAAAATTTATAAAAATCGGCATCTTGTCACATTAAATTCTGTAAAAACGACAAAAACAATATTTTTTTCACAACTTTCATTGAAAAATAGTAAAATTTTACGAAAATACGTCTGTGCTGGCGACAAATGAAAATAAATTTGAATAGAAACACGCAAAAATTACGAAAAGACGTATGTGTTGACCCCCCAAAGTAACAAAAATTTGAATACGGAACCCTATTTTATAAGTAAACGTCTGAAATTGTGTCATTATATCGATAAAAACTGCATTTTAGTTTAAAAAATTCCAATATAAATGCAAACGGAGGAAAATAAAAACGCAATTAACCACAAAGTAACATAATTTTGAATAAAAAAACACAATTTCGTTGGAAAAATGTTCTGTTTCACTTAAAATTTTACAAAAACTGACATCATGTCACTTGAAATTATACAAAAAACGACATTTTTATCCAATAAGCGATAAAAAAATACGCCGTCTCACATAAATTTTAGAAAATCGACAGCATCTCCCATGAAAATTTATAAAAATCGGCATCTTGTCACATTAAATTCTGTAAAAACGACAAAAACAATATTTTTTTTTACAACTTTCATTGAAAAATAGTAAAATTTTACGAAAATACGTCTGTGCTGGCGGCAAATGAAAATAAATTTGAATAGAAACACGCAAAAATTACGAAAAGACGTATGTGTGGACCCCCCAAAGTAACAAAAATTTGAATAAAATCACACAATCATACAGCATCTCACATAAATTTTCGCAAATATCGACATCATGTCACATAAATTATACAAAAACTGTCATCACGTCACTTGAAATTATACAAAAAAACGATATTTTATTCAACACACGATGAAAATTGAACAAAAATCACGCAATTACAAGCCATCTCACATAAATTTTCACAAAAATCGACATCATGTTACATAAACTATGCATAATTTTGCAAATGTTTTACACTTTTTATAAAATGCATCGCTCAAAATTAAAAGAAATAGCAATTTCGTTGAAAAAATCTACTACCACAATCATTTCGATAAACAAAATTCAAAAAATCTTATACTTTTGACGGAAATATATGTATGTTGACCACAAATTAACATAATTTTTAAATAAAAACGCGCAATTCGTTGAAAAAAATATTCTGACACCACCAAAACACGCAATTTCATTGAAAAATATATATATGTTGTCCACAAATTAACATAAAGTTGAATAAAAACACGTAATTTTGTTGAAAAAATGTTCCGGCCCCTTCATTTCACTTAAAATTTTACAAAACTGCCATCATAACACTTGAAATTATACAAAATATATGTATGTTGATCACAAATTAACATAAACCTGAATAAAACACACAATTTCGTTGAAAAATTTGCAAATGTTTTACACTTTTTTATAAAATGTATCGCACAAAATTAAAAGAAATCACAATTTTCTAAATTATATCACGCTATTATGAAATCGTAGATTGATTTTTTGAAATTTTACACTTTGTAACTGTAAAATAACTACAAATACTAATATTTTAGCTTTAGACTTTGTAATTATTGCAGATTCGAGAAAAAAAAACAAAGCAGAGTGGAAATAAAAAACATAAACACTTTGTAATAAACAAATATATTGTTCTTATTTCTTATAATACTTAATAATATAAATATAAATGTACAGCAGAATGTCTTATTTCTAAAAATTCGCTAGCAATTTACAAAACTGTAGTTTGAGGTGCACGACATTTCAAATTAAAAAGACTGCAAGTAATAAAATCAGAAATTCATTGTGTAATTTTAAAGTTTAAGATGCACCCAATCTAGAATTCCCTTCGTTTTTGGTGTTGATGACATCTGCCTTAGAGGCATTTTTCTAACGACCCTTTTTTGGAGGCGTTTCCTTATCGGCGTTCTTCTGACTGAACCTTTTTGATGTGGACTTGGATGAGTAGATGGTGTTTTTAATTTATATTCTAAATCGGACTCGCAGTTATCAGTTTCCATTTCGGTTTTTCCTGTAGTATCAGTCGGGGTTGGCTTCTTTTGCTGTTTAGGTTTAGCTAGCAGCACATTAGCAACGTTAAGGTCTTTGATGTACTCAGCAAACTGTAGGCGTCCGGGTGGATTAATAGTTTTTCGAGGCCGCAGAGTGTCATGAATTAAATCGACTATGTTAGACGCCGGTAAAATTTCACCCTTTATAGTAACGGTGCCCTTGTGATCCCAGCTCACATCGCTTGAGGTACTCAAAATGCGTAGGAAAACTTCAGCTTTTTTCTTAAAAGTTTTGGGAAGTGTAGATAAAATAACGGCATTTGATAGGCTGTCACTGGTTGTTTCAATAGGTATTTTGATTGGCTGCCGCGCCTGGTTTGTGAAATGAAGGAATCGTTGTAAAACCTGATTGTACTGGATCCATTTATCGTGATCAGTTAATTTGGACTTTAAAACTTTTTGCATTTCGTCATCAAGCTGTGATAATATATTTTTCTCTGCATCATTGCCAGCCTTAAGACGTTGGACAAATTCCGGCGATACAATCAACATCTTCCGCTCTTTGTCCATTTTAGTCGAAAAGGAGCTCAGTCGTTTGTTCTAGTAGAGCCGTCGTGAATAAACTAGCTTAAAATCAAGACTTTCATAATAAATATATAAAAAAAAATATGACAGGTACGGGAATCGAACCCGTATTCTCTCTCGAGATCAGAACTTGAATCTGACGCCTTAACCATTCGGCCAACCTGCCTCCCTATATAAACGAGCACTCTCTGCATAATTAAGAAAACATATAGTTTAAAAAGCCTTCTGCATACAATTTCAAACAATATTTCATATAAATTAAGCCATGCACAAATTTCTAAATCGGTTTTGATATATATTTTATCGAAAGATTGGACCCTCAGCTACCGTTTTATTATTATTTGTCGAGATGCGTCATCGATGAATTTTACAAGAGCCAGCCTGTCTGCGATGTGACGTAGGTAATGTATCCACCCCTTTTTATTTTAAAATTCTATAAAAACAGAGGCCCGACTGATGCCGCACTAACACGTTTTAAACCATTGTACTCTGTTACCTGATGCGGCAGCAGTTTGGACCTCTGATTTTATAGAATTTTAAAATAAAAAGGTATGGTGACATTACCTACGTCACATCGCAGACAGGCTGGCTCTTGTAAAATTCATCGATGACGCATCACGACAAATAATAAAACGGTAGCTGAGGGTCCAATCTTTCGATAAAATATATATCAAAACCTGATTAAGAAATTTGTACATGGCTTAATTTATATGAAATATTGTTTGAAATTGCATGCAGAAGGCTATTTAAACTATATATTTTCTTAATTATGCAGAGAGTGCTCGTTTATATAGGGAGGCAGGTTGGCCGAATGGTTAAGGCGTCAGATTCAAGTTCTGATCTCGAGAGAGAATACGGGTTCGATTCCCGTACCTGTCATATTTTTTTTTATATATTTATTATGAAAGTCTTGATTTTAAGCTAGTTTATTCACGACGGCTCTACTAGAACAAACGACTGAGCTCCTTTTCGACTAAAATGGACAAAGAGCGGAAGATGTTGATTGTATCGCCGGAATTTGTCCAACGTCTTAAGGCTGGCAATGATGCAGAGAAAAATATATTATCACAGCTTGATGACGAAATGCAAAAAGTTTTAAAGTCCAAATTAACTGATCACGATAAATGGATCCAGTACAATCAGGTTTTACAACGATTCCTTCATTTCACAAACCAGGCGCGGCAGCCAATCAAAATACCTATTGAAACAACCAGTGACAGCCTATCAAATGCCGTTATTTTATCTACACTTCCCAAAACTTTTAAGAAAAAAGCTGAAGTTTTCCTACGCATTTTGAGTACCTCAAGCGATGTGAGCTGGGATCACAAGGGCACCGTTACTATAAAGGGTGAAATTTTACCGGCGTCTAACATAGTCGATTTAATTCATGACACTCTGCGGCCTCGAAAAACTATTAATCCACCCGGACGCCTACAGTTTGCTGAGTACATCAAAGACCTTAACGTTGCTAATGTGCTGCTAGCTAAACCTAAACAGCAAAAGAAGCCAACCCCGACTGATACTACAGGAAAACCCGAAATGGAAACTGATAACTGCGAGTCCGATTTAGAATATAAATTAAAAACACCATCTACTCATCCAAGTCCACATCAAAAAGGTTCAGTCAGAAGAACGCCGATAAGGAAACGCCTCCAAAAAAGGGTCGTTAGAAAAATGCCTCTAAGGCAGATGTCATCAACACCAAAAACGAAGGGAATTCTAGATTGGGTGCATCTTAAACTTTAAAATTACACAATGAATTTCTGATTTTATTACTTGCAGTCTTTTTAATTTGAAATGTCGTGCACCTCAAACTACAGTTTTGTAAATTGCTAGCGAATTTTTAGAAATAAGACATTCTGCTGTACATTTATATTTATATTATTAAGTATTATAAGAAATAAGAACAATATATTTGTTTATTACAAAGTGTTTATGTTTTTTATTTCCACTCTGCTTTGTTTTTTTTTCTCGAATCTGCAATAATTACAAAGTCTAAAGCTAAAATATTAGTATTTGTAGTTATTTTACAGTTACAAAGTGTAAAATTTCAAAAAATCAATCTACGATTTCATAATAGCGTGATATAATTTAGAAAATTGTGATTTCTTTTAATTTTGTGCGATACATTTTATAAAAAAGTGTAAAACATTTGCAAATTTTTCAACGAAATTGTGTGTTTTATTCAGGTTTATGTTAATTTGTGATCAACATACATATATTTTGTATAATTTCAAGTGTTATGATGGCAGTTTTGTAAAATTTTAAGTGAAATGAAGGGGCCGGAACATTTTTTCAACAAAATTACGTGTTTTTATTCAACTTTATGTTAATTTGTGGACAACATATATATATTTTTCAATGAAATTGCGTGTTTTGGTGGTGTCAGAATATTTTTTTCAACGAATTGCGCGTTTTTATTTAAAAATTATGTTAATTTGTGGTCAACATACATATATTTCCGTCAAAAGTATAAGATTTTTTGAATTTTGTTTATCGAAATGATTGTGGTAGTAGATTTTTTCAACGAAATTGCTATTTCTTTTAATTTTGAGCGATGCATTTTATAAAAAGTGTAAAACATTTGCAAAATTATGCATAGTTTATGTAACATGATGTCGATTTTTGTGAAAATTTATGTGAGATGGCTTGTAATTGCGTGATTTTTGTTCAATTTTCATCGTGTGTTGAATAAAATATCGTTTTTTTGTATAATTTCAAGTGACGTGATGACAGTTTTTGTATAATTTATGTGACATGATGTCGATATTTGCGAAAATTTATGTGAGATGCTGTATGATTGTGTGATTTTATTCAAATTTTTGTTACTTTGGGGGGTCCACACATACGTCTTTTCGTAATTTTTGCGTGTTTCTATTCAAATTTATTTTCATTTGCCGCCAGCACAGACGTATTTTCGTAAAATTTTACTATTTTTCAATGAAAGTTGTAAAAAAAAATATTGTTTTTGTCGTTTTTACAGAATTTAATGTGACAAGATGCCGATTTTTATAAATTTTCATGGGAGATGCTGTCGATTTTCTAAAATTTATGTGAGACGGCGTATTTTTTTATCGCTTATTGGATAAAAATGTCGTTTTTTGTATAATTTCAAGTGACATGATGTCAGTTTTTGTAAAATTTTAAGTGAAACAGAACATTTTTCCAACGAAATTGTGTTTTTTTATTCAAAATTATGTTACTTTGTGGTTAATTGCGTTTTTATTTTCCTCCGTTTGCATTTATATTGGAATTTTTTAAACTAAAATGCAGTTTTTATCGATATAATGACACAATTTCAGACGTTTACTTATAAAATAGGGTTCCGTATTCAAATTTTTGTTACTTTGGGGGGTCAACACATACGTCTTTTCGTAATTTTTGCGTGTTTCTATTCAAATTTATTTTCATTTGTCGCCAGCACAGACGTATTTTCGTAAAATTTTACTATTTTTCAATGAAAGTTGTGAAAAAAATATTGTTTTTGTCGTTTTTACAGAATTTAATGTGACAAGATGCCGATTTTTATAAATTTTCATGGGAGATGATGTCGATTTTCTAACATTTTAAACGAAATGCTTTGGAAATTGCATGTTTTTATTCAGATCTTACTAAAATTGCTGCAGAAATGGCTGTTTTTTATTCAAATCTTGCTAAAACTGCCACAAGTTAGAGAAAAAGTGTACAACATTTGCAAAATTATGCTTAGAAATAACTCTTACAACTGTTTTTACATCATTTTCTTTATTATAAAGCGTTTTGTAAGACGAAACGTGATAATTTTTAAGTGAAATGATGTGGGATGTCGTATTTTTTATCGCTTATTGGCTAAAAATGTCGTTTTTTGTATAATTTCAAGTAACGTGATGTCAGTTTTGTAAAATTGTAAGTGAAACAGAACATTTTTCAACGAAATTGTGTGATTTTTATTCAAAATTATGGGGGACAACCATTCTTATACAATAAAAACATTTATTTAATGCGTATGTCTTATTTTATATGGGCGAGGGCACTGTTGTAATTTATAAGAAGCTAAAACTCAGTCGAAAATAACATTTAAAATTTATTTATAATATGTATATGGAAGTATAATGTTAGAACAGCTAAGTGGTACAATGTTCAAACCTTTAAAACCAAGACTTTTTCATACTTAGTATTTCAGGAATATATTAAAATCAAATTTGTAACTCGTTTTTATATTTACGATCTGGCTTTACCTCTTACCAAGCAAGACTAGAAACCGTTGGAGTACGTACTGCTCGATCCAGACGAACAATGCATGCTGATTTAAATCTTGGTGCATTCCATTACGATGCTAATTATAATTACAGTCTTCTAAACAATCCTGTTTAGGCACGTTATATAAAACTTTGGAATTCTATGCAACGGTTAAAAGCCCTACACAATCGCAGGCTAAATAGAAAGTCTGCCTGGAGCGATAACGTCTTTTGTAATTACGCATAGGTAGCAAACGGTATGGAAAAGAGAAAGCTGTAGAAAATCAATGGGACTGAGTGAGATAGCGTCACTCATATTAAATTAATTACAGCAAAACTAGTTACAAAGTCAATTTTTTAAAATTATTAACAAGTTTCTAAGGCCCTAGACGGCACAATTCCGTTCTTATATTTTATATATTCGAAAAAATAATTTGTTTCAACTCGAACGGTGTGACGGCACAGCTGCGAAATGACGTCTTGTTCAAATCCTATATTTCCAAGTCGCCTCGATAGCACAACGGTAAGGTGCTAAGACTGTTAACCAGAAAACTAGGGTTCGATTCCCACTCGGGTCCGCCGCAAATAGATTTTTTAAATTTAAATATTTCCACGAGTGAATGCAAGAGAGAGACAGCAGCTTCGAAGAGCGAAATAGATCTACCAGTTTGAAATTCAAATATTTCCGCAAAAATTCAAAATTAAAAACAACCGCCGTGAGAAGTGCGCGCGCACCAAGATGGCCGACACCCCCGGGAAATTCAAATTCAAAAAATTAAACTTAGAAAAAATCGGTAAAAATTCAAATTTCAAATATTCCCGCCAGAAATCCAAGATGGCCGCCGCGCGTAATTTAATCGGAAGCTATTGCGTAATTTATTCAGTAGCACATATGTAAATTACATATCAAACTTCATATGTGATTAATTAGATCAAACCGCGAAATTAATTAGATCAAACCGCGAAATTAATTAGATCAAACCGCGAAATTAATTAGGTCAATCCGCGAATAAAACCGCGAAATCCGCGAAATCCGCGAATTAAACCGCGAATCCGCGAATCAAATAAAAAGTGGAGGGGGTTTCTCGCCTCCTTCTACTAAAGTGGAAAAAGTAGTCAAGGAAGCTTTGGGTTTATATGGACTGGTACTGCTAAAATGTCATATTTGCTTTCTGATAAACTATGAAATTTTATACTGATTTACTTTTAAAATATGCATAAAAATATGACTCAAAATATCCAAAACAGCGTTTTATATTCGTTCAAATTTCAATATAGGTCCGTTCCGACTTCACCGAATTTAGAACCATTTCCTTTTGGTTGATACTTATTTATTATTTTAGGTAGCCTGCCAATGGTCATTCTACTTATATGTTATTTTATTTGTCTTTACTAGTTTCTCTCCTTTCGTTCATATTATATATTGTAATAATAATTATATTAACGTTATTATTGTGACTAGTTTGTTATAATATAATTAATTAAAATAAACAAATATGTGTCACAAATATTACAATACAGTTTTGTTTCTAATATTGCCTCCCTCAGGGCTAATTAAAAATGTATGATTGTTCGAATAGGTTTAATGCAATTATACTGGTTTGTTGGTATCTGCAGTGGTGGGATTGTAACACAGTATAAATTAACCTCGAATATGGAATGTAAACCGAGCTGTTCGAACACACAGAACGCAAATCGACCAACAATTAATAAATTCACCTCAGGTAAACAACAACAATACAATTTAACGAATCAAGTTGTTTTTGTTTCTTTCACGTCATGGTGATGCCAACTCGCATCTGTTTCTTGCCTTCTCGCCAAATCCACTTCCGGTTTCTGTATAAAAGGGTGACGCCAACCTCGTAATTTCCTCCTTGAACGCTTTCAGCGGCTGCTACCTGCTTCTGGACCACGAACGAAGTCTTTCCCAGCTGATGTACGTTGCAGTCCACTTCTCGAAGCCACCACGGTTCTTGGATCGGAGTCGAAAGTTAGGCTTGTACCGGATCACGTTTGAAAGGGACGCCAACCTCGTACCTGCCTTCTGGAACGGTTTTATCTGCTTCTGCCTTCTTGTACACCACAAAGAAGGGCTCCCCTAGACGCTGTACACTGCTTTCTGCTTCCTGCAGCTCCAAAACTTGCAAAAACTTAGCTTCAAAAACTATCACAAATGGGCGAAGCTTCAGGTTTAATTTTCTCTGACTACCCTTTAGAACTTTACGAAATCAAGCACAACTGGCCTCGACACAATGGTGAATCAATATAACTCAACAACTGGCACAAATTATTAACTTTTACGTACGAAATCAATTCAAAACTGGGAACCAATATTACAAACAAGCTTTTGGCTTGACTTCCCTAATAAACCACAACAATTGACCATCTGGGTCCCCATAGCAACAAGTTAACAATTGTTTTAAGTAAGGTTTTACAATCTTTGATCCTTAACCTTTAAATTGTTTTCTTAAATGTCATTCTGAAACACACCAACCGCACTTTGATCGAATGTTTTCACTTTTAGTTTAATAAACACTGAATCACAAGTTATTAGCACTTCCTCGTAGTCTTTCTTGAATTCTCAGGTTGCTTTTCAAATGCTCTTCGCATTTTTGTACTTCTTACAATGCTTAT
The DNA here is from genome assembly GCA_940337035.1 of Agriotes lineatus. Lineage (NCBI taxonomy): Eukaryota > Metazoa > Arthropoda > Insecta > Coleoptera > Elateridae > Agriotes > Agriotes lineatus. The sequence continues at coordinate 65,400 of CALNHX010007564.1, forward strand.
TAGCCCTTTAGCTGCGTTATCGATTGTTGACATTATAATATGAATACAGAACGCTCCACATAGAACTTCTGTCACGCTTCGAAACACCTCTGTACTTAAGCTATTTCATTGTCAGTCATCATAAACTAGCTACATTTGCCATACGGAGCACAAATATTGAAAAATAAGCTGAACGGAACCCTGGCGATACTGTTCTATTCAATTACTAACCTCTGTTAATTAAATTACAGTTATTGCTAATCATGTCTTATGAAATTATCAATGTTTACTAGTGACTCTTACAACTGCAATAAATCGAATACCAATTCTTTAGTCTTCGTACAGAATTACTGTCAGCATCATACCATTACTATAGTTATCTCTAACTCTTTCCTTGTGTCTTGGTTGCGAATGATGTGTAGTCTGGTCTATTCCTTTATTTTACAGAGGAATTTCATAATTCATATTCTTTTTTGGGTATTTCGCCACTCTGCAAATTAAAATTATTAAATAACGTATTAAATAACGACGTTTCGAGGGACAATCTGCCCTCGTTGTCAACGAATAACAATTAAAAAGGAACAAGAAAACTTAGCTTTTTTCACGGAGATTGAAAACCACCAACCTCCAATAAATTGCTTGACATTGGCGTTTCATGATTCGCTTTCGTACATTAATGTGGGTGTTACCACTCTGCTACCTTTTTTTCGTTTTATTGGTTTGTGTTCCATTGATTGTGACACATATTGTTGGATATCGTTGTACCTTGATCTCTATGACTCTTTTTTTTTCGCAGCTGATGTCGGAGATAAAACACCAGAAGTGAGTGAGAGTTGTCAGGGTTAATGATCATTTTCGAGTGAACAAGAAATTTTCCGTTAAACGCCATTATCTTCGTTTTGGTAATATCGCTTGTTGTGGGTCATTTTCATTTTTCTGAATAATTGTCAAATTAGCGGTCTATAATAGTATATTTAAAGTTTGCTTTTTGATTACTAATTTCCGGGATGATACAACTTTCTCGTTTTTTATGAGGTCGTCTATATACGCGTTAAATCAAGTGGATGATAGGCTGTACTCCCTGGTTGGTTCTAATTTTTCTGCTCACAATTTTCTTGTTGATTACTATTTGCGTTGATCTATACAAACATTGAAAAACTGCTCATCTACTGTGGGTGTCCTTGCTTGTTGATTATATCCTACAATTTTTGTTGGTCAATAAATGTTATATAAGTTAAGTTTACGCCTTTTTCCTATAATTTAACTTATAATAAATATGTTATCGCTACAAGAATGGCCTTCTCGAAATGTGTGTTCTTCTTCTATCATTTTATCTGCGATAGTTCGCAGTCATTTTCTGTTGAAATATACCTTATAGACTTTGTTTAATAGAGTAAAATTCCTCAGTAGTTGTAACAGTTATTTATCTCGGCACTTTTTGAAAAGGGATATCACTTCCTTTGATCAAATCAGGTATTTTATCTAGCAAAGATTTATCCGAAAGAGGAATCTACATTTTAATAATTTCAAATTAAGTTGATCTAACCCAGTGGCTTGGTTTTTCATTTCGCTTAGTACCTCTTTGAGTTATTCAATAACAATAAATATACTGTGTTATTGTGATAGTTGTTATAACATTTTGATCACACCAGAGTGTTCTACAATGTGTTTTCCACTGAGCCTCTTCTGTGTTGTTTAGTTTTGCTACGGCCATGAATGTCGTATTCTAAATGAAGCGAAAATTGTCCCAAGGGTCTTGTTAGCTACTTAGTGTAGTTGCGTTTTCTTTTATATTCTTCTAGACTTTATTGCGTTTGTTGTTAAATGTATGTTGTAAGATGTACGTTTTTATTATTGCAAGAGATTTCTTCAGATATTCATGTTGTGGGGTCCCTAAATTTCGAAAACGCGTTTTCTCAATTCGGTTTGCCCGTCTGCCTGTTGGCGGTATAGCTTAAAAACTGTTTGTTGGATGAAGACAATATATTTTGGTTCGAAACGGAATATACTTTCGACCAAATACATACAGCGTGAGCACCTTAAAAAAATGTTGTCCGTGTTTGATTTAACTCGAGAACTATTAGTTAGATAAAAGTAATATTTTACACATAGCTCAGGTGTTTAGTCTTGACGAATATAGGCATAGGATGGACCCCACAGATACGGGTGAACACTTAACTTGAGTTCTGCCGTTAGCACGTTCTTTATTTCACTGTCGTAAGTAAATAGAATACGCAAAATTCCGTCATCCAGACGTTAGAGCGCCTAGCTAGTATGGAGCTCCGTGTCGAAGCCCGAGTTTGAATCCCACCGCCTGCAAAGTTTGTTTTTAAATTTGAAAATTGATTACTTCAGTATTATTAACAACGTTAAGATATTTGCACCTATGTGTGGCCGTACCTGTCACGGGTGTTGCGTGTAAACGACTTTACATATTTTTTTCTAAATGCCTTTTCTAGTCGCTCGTTTCACATTCCCATACCTTTTCTGCTTATATTTTCTCTTTTTCTTGCTATTGCTTCCTTTGTATTATTTTCCGTGCATTTCTTCAGATTCGTCTATTCTTCATTTATATCTTACTATATTGGTGTTGTCTGTAGATATTCTTGTCGTATTTAATACTGTCTTCTTGTAGTTCTTTACTTTATATACTATACACTTCTTCTTTATTTTTCTACCTCTTTGGTTTGATTTTTTTTCGATTTGGGCAGTCTTTTGTCCGTTTCGGTAAATAGTACTTACTGCTTCCTCTATTGGCATACTTGCCACTCTAGCCTTAAGAGCTTTTGCAGTTGTGACAGTTATTATGTAAAATCTATTTTCTATTCTTGAGTGGTTCCTTAAGTTAATTTTCTTTATCTCTAGTCGTCTAGTCCGATTACATTACAAGTCCTATTTTTATTCTTTTTGTTATTCCTAGTCCTTTGTCCCTTTCATGCCTTGGTCATCGTCTGTTGTTCACGTTGCTCTCCCTTCTGTGAAGTTTACGAGTATTTTAAATGGTTATCCTCCTTACAAGGTACCGGCTCGTAGAGGGATAGTTATGTGTTGGGGTTGCCACCTTACGGTCTCATAAATTGCCGGATTTTTCGGTCAGAATTTTCTTCTCTCAATCGATTGTTCGAGTTCTCTCAGTTATAGTTACTTTGGATTTATGAGGAGTATGCATCGATTTCGATGTTTCTGTCTAATGCCAATATCAGTCTTTACCCAATAGGAAATGAAAAGCCCTCGGCCCTCGAGCACTCTAATAATGTTGCTGTTAGTAAAGATCAATATTTTAGTCAGAAGAGACTAGTGGATAGGATAGTATAAACAGAAGGGACCTGGCTGAAAGTCCAAGGAAAAACATTATCAGTTCGGATACCTCGAAAATATCGTTCTTAGTAGATGTTAGACCGGAAGGATAAATTTCAATGATTATTACACACAACTGTCACATGACTGATATCAGCCAATGAAAACCATGCATTTTTTGAAAATCGACCAATCCCTAACTGATTACCTGATAAGCGCCCGTGGGCTGCTTACCAAGCGATAAGCGCCCTACGGATGATTATCGACTCCGTGGATGGTGTCATAATTAGAAATAGAAATGCAAGAAACAAGCAATTTGAGTTTTTTGGTATTGTTAGATGAATTTTAAATCATAATTCGTATACGGATTTCGCGTAATAATCTCCAAAATATAAACGCGGGCAACACACTTACATATAATTTTGCCCGTGCCAAGAGTCATAGTGCTGGTTGCCCTTAGAAAACTGCCCTCGGGCAAGCCCTCGGGACAGTTTTCACTGCAACCAGCACTCGACCCTTGGCGTGTGCAAAATTATCGGTAAGTATGTCTCGCCCTTGTTATATTACTATTGATAATTATTTTTTCGAAAGATGTGAAACTCCAGGTTAGAGTTAGAAAATAGCTCTAAATTTATTATTGTTTCATAATAAAGTGTTTCTATATGTTTCGACCTTGATCTTAGAACTCAAAACTCGTTCCATCAGCATTATGAAATGAGTTCTAAAGTTTCTGTAACAACACCCTGATCAATATGTGTTTTAGATAACTCTTAAGCATCTGCGTTGCCATGATAGGTTGTAGTCCCAAGAAGTAAAGGGCTTCAAATTTCGTGGCCCCGTATATAACTACTGTTATGTGAGGAGTTAGTCTCAGGTCTAGCATACCAGGATCATCAATTTGTTTTGGTAGATTTGCGTCATCCAGCACACAATTATCCGATGTACATAATTACGAGTGCACTGTTTCGTAATTTTTAAAACCTTTACCAAGATCAGGCGACTTCATACTTGTATTGGTACTGTTTGGACTTCGTGAGTAGTGATCTTGGTCTTGTCTTAGCTTCCAAGGTTCTGTCTTAGTCCAGGGCATTGTCTCGAAAATCAAGACGAAGTCAATTCCAGTCTTGAGGTCACGCGAACCTGCATTGCTAAGTTTCCTGGTTTTCAACACCTGGTAGTGCAGTTGAAATTAATTAATAGAGAATCAGGTTAGACAAAATTAAAGTCCAATCTTTGCATCCCTCGTTATTTAAGTATAAGGGGGTGAATATCATTACGCTATTGGTGGCAGACAAAGTCATTGAATATAGAGATAGCTGCACTCAACAGTTTTTATTTCGATCTGTGCAATTTTTATATTCGCTAATTTATGCAGGAGGTTACAAGGAAAACTAAATAATAATTTTATTCTAAATAATGATATACTGGATTATTTCGAAAATTTCCTTTAGATTTCTATAAATGTAGTTGTTCGAATGTTCAACTGATCTTAACTTATACAGGGTGTTACGAAATTCGCGGATACGCACTATACCACGTTATTCTACATTAAAAGCTGAATAAAAAATTCCTTTGCTATTTTTCGTCCAGATGCGTACTACCGCTATTTTAAAATTTTAAAATAATAATAACAACATGGTTTCCATATGTTAACTGTTTAATGAATTAAAATAACAATTACTAAAAAAATTACGAAAATTATTTAGTACTTAATCGCCTAATCTAATATTTTCTCGAAATGGACACCGTTGGAAATTATGCATGCCACGGCACGTTGTTCTACTGCTCGAATAGAATTTCTAAGCTGCCTAAAGTACTCGGTTTTGAAGATCATTTAGGTTGGGTACCGGTATTCTGTAAGTAGTAGGGCGACACCTAAATTGGAGCAATCCGCAAATTAAACCGCGAATTAAATCCGCGGATTGATCTAATTAATTTCGCGGTTGAAGTTTGATATGTAATTTACATATGTGCTACTGATTAAATTACGCGCGGCCATTTTTAATTTGCTTCCGGAATTACGCGGCGGTGCGCATGAATGGATTAACCAGAGTTCCATTAACCCTACCTACTATAGGAAATTTTTCAGATTTTTTCTAAGTTCAATCTTTTTGATTTTAAACTTCCCGGGGTGTCGGCCATCTTGGTTTTCTGCGCGCGCACTTCTCACGGCTGTCGTTTTTAATTTTGAATTTTTGCGGAAATATTTGAATTTCAAACTGCTAAATCTTCCGTCTTCCTCATCGAAACTGCTCTTTCTCTCTCTCTAATGCACGGAGGCTATTTTAATTTCGCGCGAATATTTTAATTTTAAATTTTTCCCAGTTTTGAATTTAACTTCTCGAGTGTCGTCCATCTTGGTTTTCTCACATTTATTTTAATTTAAAAAAAGCTTCCTGCGACGACCCATAGCCGGATCTGAACCAGCAACGGCAGTATTACGAGTCTGAAGTCTTAACCAACTGAGCTACAGAACATCGTGGTTGAATGCTATTAAAACTTCAACAGTTGTGTGCGGGTTCGACATCGAGCTTCCTTGTTGTAAACAAACTATTTTTTCAAAAATTCAAATTGTAAGAACGGGAATGTATAGCTTATTGTGTTTAAAGGTAGATACAATTTTTTTAAAATTAGATTTGTAACAGTTTTTGCTAGAAATAATTATTTTTATAATTTGCAATTGTCCCTACCTACTATAGGAAATTTCCGATCGGTTGGCGATAAGAGGTAAAGGCAGATCGTAAATATAAAAACGAGTTACATATTTGATTTTAATATATTCCTGAAATACTAAGTATGAAAAGGTCTCATATAATATTATTAAATTATTTATAAAACCACGGCTATTATCCATTTTTCATATTTGAAATGCTTGAATATGGTTAATTTATGGTGCTATGTGTAATTACAAAAGACATTATAGCCCCGAACTTTCTATTTTATCATCCTCAAATGACCTAACAGGTCGTTGCCTGTCGGCCACAATTATATATATATCAGCAATAAGATAACATGAACAAGAAGATATACGTATTGCTTGAGTAAGAAAGAGATAAACATAGTAGCAAATATTGGAGAAGGCTTGACTAATTTTAATTATGACATTTGTCAACTAAACATGCCTACTAATATAATTTTTGTATGGCTATCTTTTTCTTACTCATATAGGTAAGAAAGGGTGGTGCGTTGCTTTCAGCTACCATGTTTCGGCTACTTTTCGATGTTGAGTCCGAAGATATCCGAGTCTTATTGTATAAGAATGGTTGTCCCCTCCGCGTTTTTAATTTAATTTGCAAGCCGTCTCCTTAAAATCATGGGAACATATGATTTTGTCGCTCCTGGAAAAAGCATGCTGTGACGAACAGCGATGAGTGGAATTTTTTTAAAATATTGCCCATACTACAGTCATTTCGAAAAGCAAAAGGTTTTTATTTATAAGTAAGCGTCTGAAATTGTGTCATTATATCGCTCAAAAGTGTATTTTAGTTTAAAAAATTTCCAGTATAAATGCAAACGGAGGAAAATAAAAACGCAATTGACCACAAAGTAACATAATTTTGAATAAAAACACACAATTTTGTTGAAAAAATGTTCTGTTTCACTTAAAATTTTACAAAACTGACGTCATGTCACTTGAAATTATACAAA
>CALNHX010007565.1:0-72321 GCA_940337035.1 Agriotes lineatus
TTACCTGCAATTTGTACTAAATGCTAATAAATTAGTGACAATTATACTGTGATATCAGCATTGGGGGGTCGTTATTTTTTACTGCTACCTGTGTCTGATTTGAGATTTTCTTTCAGACTGTTTGTGCTAGCTTGAGTTTATGAATTCTCAGTTGAATGCCTGGATATACTTGTCGTAATTTAGAAAAGTTTCGTTCGCGCTCGAATTGGCTTTATAAATTACCTTTAAGATCTTAAATAATTGCACGCCGTCTCCCGGAGTTAGTTCGACAATTGTATCCAAGTAGTCATAAAGTTTGTTTTGTTTTGAGAGAATTAGCCGACGAATCATATGATAGCCAACTGGTGATCCCCGAAAATTTGGTTTGCGTGACATTTTGTTACACCACGATAATGTTACTTCACCTGTGGCCGAAAAACGCGAATCTGAAGCCTAGCTGGTCACTAACACTCCATGCCGTGCAGATCTTGTCTTTGGGTATTTATTTTTATTTCCAATGATTTTAAAAAAACTTACGCGGATTTCTTGACGCAAATGCAGGGGTTGCTGAATTTCAGCGGGTGTTCAACGTCCATCCAAAAACGGAGTTATCTGCTAATTTCGAGATGTGGTTTCAAAGAATGGCTAAAAATGTAGCATGTCTAAGAGGGAATATTTTAAAAAACAATAAAGTCCGTCATCTTCTTATAACTAACAATTAACAGAGCAGCCCTCGTAATCTTAAAAATTGGCATCCCGGAAAGCTATTGCTTACGTTATATTTAAGACGCTGTACACACATTACTATATCGAAATTCGTCATACGGAAAACCTGAGAGGACTGGTTTGATATTTCCCATGTATACAGCATCAATCTAACTTGATGTGTAATGTAAGGTGGTGATGATGTAGTTCAAATGAATGAACGTTTTTATAGTGATATTATATTCATTTATATATTTAAAATTACACCTTTTTAGTAAGCATCTACAGTTTCTATTAGAACGCTTTTGATGGTGGCAGTGGCGGCTCGCTATAAGGAGCCAAGGAGCCATGGCTCTACCATAGCAAACCAGTCATTCAAGTTTTTTTTTAAATTCTGGAAGACACGTTTTGTTGCACTTATTTTTCATCATTCTTCTTCATTTATTTTAAAGCATGAGTAATTTTTATTTCATGAATATATATATTTCGTATGAATTTTATACATTGGTAATACATGAATATAAACTGTAGGATCAACGCTGCATGCTTTCGCGATCGCAATGGTGCTAGATCAAAGCGGCTTCTCAGCTTTTCGACAGTTTGGTCAGGGGCAAGAAGTTAGTCAAAAGATATGGGTATTTTAAAATTAAATGGTAGCCACCATTGATAAAACTCTCCAGCACTCTGACCGCGACTGATAGCGCGCGTCTAAAGTTACCGATACAAATGCTTAAAACTTTTGGCACGTACAGTGAGTTAGTTCATCGAGTGCAGTCTTGGAATTTCGGTCGGTGGGTTATATCGAAGAAACCAAGACTAAGATAAAACTTGGGCAAGACTTGATGTTCAATAAAATCAATCAGTATGGGCCTTCGTTGCGACGATCAAGGCTATAAAACTTACAACCGACCTGTTCTTAATCTCAACCTACTTAGCGAAAAATATGACATCTCCGCTGACAATACAATATTTGCAACTGCTTTATTTCTTAAGCGTTTAATTTATATGCTACTAAACATTTAAAAATACACAACATGAAAGCCGTGTAATAACATAAATCGTTAAATATAGCAATAAATCTAAAGAATGGATACTTTTATGGTCCAATTGTCATTCTCAGCGCAAGCTGCGCTGCGACCTGTCTGTTGCCGTCATTCTAGGCGATACATTTATTTTATCATTTTAATTTATTGCATGCCCGGTTACTTATAAGTTGTAATTGCAAATAACTTTGATGCACAAACGCGATGCAACTATGGCCAATTCGATATAATTGAAATTTAAAAATTACATTTGCACCGTTCACCGTCGTCCTGTCGCAACTTAACTTGCGACCGCTTGCACACGTAATTATAATTTGAATAAAAAATGTAGCACGTACATTCTGTACAACCGTAAAAATCTGGTAAAAACGCATGGAATATTCGGGCACCCAACCGTAGAAATGAAAAACTAATCCAGAGAACCTACATCAGCGAAACCAGATCATCACGGGTTGTGTCTGATATATTTATGTTATTACAAAAAAAAATAAGCCTTTTACGCTGTAATGATTCCAGTATAAAAGATAAACTTTAAGAAGAAAAAAATATGCACAGTTAAGAATTTTCATTTGTTTTTTTAAAAAACTTGTCTTATTGCGCTTCATACGAGGAAGAACATGAGTGGATACAATATAATTATCTGTGTACGTAATAATCAGTGGGACACGAAAATAGTTATTTATGTATCATGGGTGTAATACAGGCATTTTTGGCTCGCGGCGTGAGTTATAGCACGAAGTGCGGAGCACCGAGGGCTATAACACAAGGGCCGAAGACGCTGATTACGCATCTGTATAGTAAAGTTAGTCATCGACAAATTGTGCGCTCTGATTGGTTACTATAAACGCGAGGAGAATAACCGGTAGTAATACGATAAGTATTTAAATTTGACGGTTACATTTCGATAACTAGTTGCTTAGTGATGAAGAGTTTCAGTTTTGACATTTTAAATGAACCGACTGAAAGTGGGAGCAGTAATACTATAAGTACTTCGATATTATCGGGTTATATGTCGATAACTTGTTGCACAATAATAAAAGAGTGTCAGTTTGACAGGTTATAAATAGTCCGACGGCGTCAGCGGGAGGATTATTCTGTCAAACTGACACGATTTGTTATTGTGCAGGAAGTTTGAGACGTATAAGCGGCTCACAGTAAATTGTACTTACGGCAAATTAAATTATAAGCGGTTTAAAAAAACCTGGCAGTATTTAAAGTTAGTGCATACATTTCAGTGCAGCAAAAAGCGTTTACATGTCCAGCAGGCGACGCTATGTAAATCATATACAGGGTGAGTACACAACTTGCGAAATAGCCACGTAATTTCGTGAACCATTGTTAAATTCGTGACGTCAGCCGTCATTGCAGCACCCGAGTAACAGCCAGGGACTCACTCCGTATCGTGTGTAGTAAAATTCCATGGTTTGGGAAACGCAATTCAATGGCGAGCCTAATACACAACACAGCAAGTCGCAGGTCTCGCGGATTCCCATGTGACTTGATACCGGAAATGTGTGGAGCTGAAGCGATAAGTGGCCGCAACAGCTGTGTGAGAATAGCGCTAAAAGGCATGCCCTTACATGCATTAATTGCGCTGGGTTTTTATACATTTAATTGCGTGCAGGACCATCCTTGTGAAGAGCTTTAACGTTCGCGACATCAGATTGCGCATGTTGGGGAATTCTGCCTAAAATGACAGACTAGGGTAAAATGATACACTGAGGGCCAGTTGCAGAAAGCAATGTTAAGTCTGGTGTTAGCTAACGTCAAAGTGAACAAAATCGCATCAAATTTTGTTTACTAATGTATTAGTTACCATAAGCATTTGAGATTTGATTCGTTTTTGTTCACTTTGACGTCGCGTTAGCTAACACCAGACTTAACGTTGCTTTCTGCAACCGACCCTGAGCTTATTTTGAATTTGGCGCTTTGAACCGGCTTCCGACGGTTCAAGTCAGAGTTTATGTTGGTAGCTTTGCATTCCTACGCGATCGCGCCATTCTAACACAAACAGTGTGTGTGTAGTGAGCAAATTTTATAATTGTAAGTATTTGATGTAATATTTTTGATTTGATTAAACCAAAATCCTGAAAATATTTAAAGCATATTTAGCTCCGATTATGACTAATACCAGTGTGGTCATTATTGTTAATTTTCTGTATAGATTTATGCAGTTAATTTGGATGCATGCGAAATTAGGTTATGAAATTTTCGGAGTTCAGGGCAAAATGACATATCACTTATTACTGAAACTTGGTTGGAGAATTAGGAAATTTGATAACTACCTATTATATTTCTTTATAGATGGTTGGTAAATATAAAAGGAAAAAGTGGACGGGATTGGCTGGCTGGTTTTCGAAAGAGAAAACCAGACATTTCCTTGAGAAAACCCGAACCCACTTTTAAAGCACGGGCGATGGCATTTAATAGACCCCAAGTGTCAAAATTTGTCGAAAAATATCAAGCGACTTTGGCGAAACATAACATTCAACCGACCAGGATCTACAATGTGGATGAAAGTGCTCTATCTACAGTACAAAAGCCTCCAAAAGTATTTGCCCAAACTGGGAAAAAACATGTTAACATGTTGGTGCTCTTACTAGTGCCGAGCGTGGAATTCACGTCACCATGGTATGTTGCATGAGCACTACAGGCTACTTTGTACCTCCAGCTTTAATATTTCCACGAAAGAGATGGAAGAATGAACTAATAGATGGGCCACCTTTAGGAACTCTGGAAATGTGTCAAGAAAATGGATGGATGAATGAATGGTGAACTGTTTCTATAATGGTTACAACACTTATTAGAAAATTTGTTTCAGGTGAGCGGATGGCCCAGCGAGTAACTCCCAAGCGGCCGGCCCGGGTTCGAATCCCGGCGGATTTTAGAAGGATTTTAAAATTGTACGCTCCCCGGCTACCACGCTAACACGTGTGGTAGTCGTTAACCCCTAAACTAGGGAACTCTTCCTCAGTCTCGTCGGGCAATGCTAGCCACCTAGCCGGCGCCGGCGTAAGGGCAAAGAGGGCTCATAGAACCACTTTGTGATTAAAACAGCCGCTGGCAAGAGGAAGAAGGTTTCAGTTTCGGAATTTTGGTTAATACTTGTTAGTACTTAAGTAGTTTTTTATATAAGAAAACCTAACCCTATCAATTTGTAATTACTACAACTGTATTACTATATTATTATCTATACATACGAGGGTCACTCTATACCTATATTGTGAGATACATAAAACTCAAACATCTTGGAAGACACCTATTTCTTTTATTAAAAACTCCAATCCAATCTAGATTACTATGCAAAATATGATCTAGAAAGCTTATGCCATTCCCGTCGAAAACAATTTCTAAAAATCAGTCAAAATGGATCTCAGCCGAGAGCATTCTCGCGCTTTGATATTTTATGATTTCAAGTGTGGTTTGAACGAAGTTGAGTGCTTGGATAGAATGAAATTCGCTTTTGGAGAAAAAAGTCCATCTAGAGCAACAGTGTTTCGATGGTATGGGGTTTCTAAAGGGACGGTGTTACTCTTAAAGATGGAACCGTGAAGGACGTCCAAAAACTACAGTAACTCCCAAAAACATCCAAGCTGTTAGGAAAATGGTAGAAAAGGACAACAAAGTTACGTATGCCATGATAGAAGAGTTCCTTGGTATTCGATCCGAGTCATTTTCAAGAATTTTACATCAAGAACTAAACCTAGAGAAAGTTGTTTTCCGCCTGGGTGCCGCATAAGCTTACTGACGAGCACAAAATCGAGTGTTTGCAAATCAGCCGCGATATCCTTAATTTTTTTAATGATGGTGGGCAAGGTATTATTTCTATAATTGTTACTGGTGACGAAGCCTATATATCATTTTACGACTATCCAACTTGTCAGGAGAGTAAGGTGTGGATCTACAAAGATGACCAAACTCCGTTGACGCCCAAAAAACAGCGATCAATGAAGAAAGTGATGTTTGCTGTATTCTTCAGGAGCACGGGATTGGTAAAGGCTGTTAGGCTAGAACATCAGAAGACAGTAACAGCAAACTGGTATACCACTGTCTGTCTTCCTCAGGTGCTAGAGGAGCTTAGGGTGAAAGGTTTATTCTTGCATCATGGCAACTATTCTTCTCATACCGCAAAATCAACAGTAGATTACTTGAAAGAAAATAAAGTCAAGGTTATTCCACATCCACCCTATTCTCCGGATTTAGCGATGTGTGATTTCTGGCTTTTCTTTAAATTGGAAAAGCATCTAAGGGGGTGTCGCTTTAATTCTGTAGAGGAGATTTAAACTGAGGTTATGCAGCTTTTTAACGCCTTAAAACCTAGTAACTGGCATTTTGCCTTTGGAGAGTTGAAGGGAAGATTACAAAAATGTATCGACTTTAAAGGGGATTACTTTCAACATAAATAAAAGAAGAAGTGAACTATTGTTAATAGTTACTTTGTATCTCACATCATATAGAGTGACCCTCGTATACAGGGTGATTTATGACATGTGTGCCAAACGGTAACCAGTGATAGGGGAGGCCATTTTGAGTAAAAAATTTTATAAAAACATATGTCCGATATGCTTTTGTTACTGAGCTGTAGCGATTTTAAAATTTTCCTTTCCATTACAAAAACCATACACATATACCATATCTGCATACTCTATAGCACTAAAATCTTCCATTGTACCTAATACACAAACACCTAACACTTGTATCGGTCAAAATATTTATTTACCTTTGTTATTACTCGTAGTTTGTTTCATAGGTAACGTGATAATTGCTATAATAATAGTCGATTAAAAAAAAATTTTAAATCGCTACAGCTCAGTAGCAAAAGCATATCGGACATATGTTTTTATAAATTTTTTTACTCAAAATGGCCTCCCCTATCACTGGTTACCGTTTGGCACACATGTCATAAATCACCCTGTATAAAAGAAAGTCACAACCCTGACTAATCAACGCAGAGCCCTAACCACTGGTACTACGAACTTGAAATTTGGGTGAAAGGTTCAATTTGTTACGTAAGGTAGTGCTAAGAAGGGATTTTTTGAAATTCGACCCCTACGGGGGTGAACAGGGGTAAAATGTGTTTTCACGAATTCCTTAATATCTGTTACACCCGATGAGATATCAACTTCGTGTGAACTTGCAAAGATTTTCAATGCAAATACCTAGAAACGTATTTGAGGATTTTGCTCTAATCAACCCCTAAAGGTGCATATATGGATTCGGGGTGAATTAAAGAACCCATCGTATCTCCTATGTTTATTGAGTTAGAACATTCTTTTTCTGGCATATAGATGTATTTTTAAAATATTTAAAAAGTGGTTTAAGGGATTCTAAAAAATTTACCCCTAAGAGGGTGAAAAGGGGTAGACTGTGTTTTCACGAATTCCTCAAGAACTCTTAGACCCGATAAGATATCGACTTGATGTTTGCTTACATAGGCATCCAAGGCACATGTCTAAAAACATATTTCAGGATTTTGCCCTAATCAACCCTTAAAGGTACCAATCTGTATTCGGGGTGAATTATGGAACCCCTTGTATCTCCTGTGTTTGTTGAGTTAGAGCATTCTTTTTTGGCATATAGATGTGTTTTTCAAATCTTTAGAAAGAGGTTTTAGGGTTTTTTACATTTCACCCCTAAAGCGGACTGAAAGAATTTTTAGAAATTTTACCCGTGAGGGGGAAAAGGGGAAAACTGCGAATTTCTCAATATCGCTTATAATAAAATAGGAGAATTTCTGAAATTCCATCCCAAAGTGGTGGAAACGGGTATCCTGCTATAATTTATGAATATAACATTTAATAAGTACATAGATTTTTTATTTTATCTAATTGTTATACTAAAACTGTAGTTTTATCAATCTATACAAGGGTAACGACAATTATACAGTTATTTGTCAAAACTGCCATATCAAGTGCTACATCGTTGAATTCTACACAAAAACAGATTTCTAATGATGGTACTTTCGACCCCCATTTCAATTTAAAAAACTAATCAAGTTGGCGGTGCTGCAGTCGTAACGATCGATAAAAAAATTGGAACCACGAATATTAGTAGAAAACCATATGTTTTACTTCTATACCAAATTTCAGAATTCTATCTATGGCCGTATTCAAATAATACCACTGTTTCCATACTTAATTTACGCACTGTATAAACATTTCCAGGGGGATGTGAAGAATAAAAGAGTTAAGGAGAACTTTTTTCGGAAGAATATTGTTTCCTTTTTACCTACAATATTGTTTTCCAGCCTTGGTCATTTAAGATTTAGAAGACGAAACAAACATTATTTTGTAGTCCGTACGAAGAACGGGCATCTTGCTAGTAATTAAAATATCATGCTAACCAACATTTATAAGTAGCTAATTCCATGGCTACCGAGATCACAGATATTTATGACCACCCGGTATAATGTCAAAGGTTGGCTAAATATCTGAATTTTACTCAGTTCTTCCCCCAACAAAATAGTCTGTTTTTAAAACATACGTGTTCAATCGTTGTCCTGAACGTTCTAGAATATTTTAGGAAATAGCACGAAAACCTTTCTAATACCCTCCGTAATAATGATACAGAAAACGATAATTATTATTAATAATCGAGAAAAATACATTTTGGGTAGGGACTATCTTTTCTTCAAACTATTTCGACGGGTTCTGCACATTTAATAAAAAAAATAATTTTTGACCGTTTCACGAGTACTAATGGAACAACTCGAACAACAACTACCGGTAAATATTTTTGAATGCCGTATAATTTTTTAAGACAAACCCCACCAGCTGAACCGCCAAAGGGACGGAAAATATGGTGTCGAAGCACTAACCCGTCGCTCGTCAAAATTTCCTGTTCACCCCGTCCACATTTCATCTCCGTTATCAGTACACCCTCCGTAAAAGCTCTCGGCCGATTTCCGGTCTGCATCCGACCCCTATCCGTTTCGGTGATGTGTCAATATATTCTTATAACTGCATTATATACTATACAAACCATCGGTTATATTGTACAGAAGTTAGATCATTAAGTAAAATGAAAGTTCAAGGGCAAGAGCTTGCAAGGGTGTAGTCTTAACTTCGATATTTTGTTTTCCTTGAAAACGACGAGATATAAAAATAATACGTTTATCCTCCTCTTCATATAAATCCATTAGCACATGGGAAATGCAAGGAGGTTGTTCAGCAATAGCTAAAACTGACCTGGTCTTCCGAAACAGCCTGTATACCAAAAAAAAGTGTATAATACAGTACTTACTGCCTAACTTAATCTAACATACGAAGTAAACTAATGAATTGCCGAGACTAATAGTAATATAATGGCATATTGGTATGCAAAATCGACATTTATTATTTACAAGCAAATTGCGCGCTACGCCAAGTGAAACAGGATACGCGAAAGGTCAACCTCCGAGCCGAGCGCTAAGATAAGAAAAACAAAACCTAAACAAATATAAACATCTGTGAAGCCGGCACGTGAGATTTCATTTGGTGCCACAGACAGACAAACACACATTAAGGAAAATTATATTATAAAAGATGTTCTTCAAAATAGGAGCCTTCTGAAGCACTTAGTTCCAACGTTTATACAGATTTTTAAACAACTTTTGATGATCTTTTTTCTGAATACTCTTCAATTCGCATATTATCACTGTTTTTTGAATACCGGAAACATCTTGCAAACATCGACCGTTTAATGTCAACTTTAATAGAGGAAATTAGAAAAAGTCACAGGAAGAGATATCTGGGAAATATGGAATACGAGCAAGCACAACTTTTTTAGCCAAAGAAGTCTTGATAATGGTAGCCGTATGGTAAGGTAATGAAACATGAAGCTGGAACGCACTTTTCGCTTCTTCCTCTTCAGTTAAAATCATGTGTTCGGGTATGTGAAGCTCTTTAGAAATCATTTTAATAGTAATTCGGCGGTCTCGTACGAACAGTTTCCTTACAGCTTTAATATTTTCTGATGTTCTAGCTGTTATAGGACCCGACTACATCCAAAAAGTTGGAGGGCGATAAAGTTTGATCTCCATACGTAGATTCAATCATGTCATTGTTTCAGTGGAACGTTTCCCAGTTCAAGCAAAATTTAATATTACATCCTTGTTGCGTTTCCACTAAGAAAAAACGTTCTGTTTGTTTGCCCGCACATAAACAACGTATCAGAATAAACAATATACAATTGGCATATATACAGGGTGCCCGTTTTTGGAGCTCCACCATGGGGATCTCGGTAACCATAAGAGATACGAGGTCGGTTAAATTGGGGCAAAGTTGCGCAATTTGGAGCTCAATAATATGCCGGTTTAAAATTTCAAAAATTCCGATTACCTCCGGAGATATCCGAAAAAAACCGGAATTTTGGAAATACGTTTTTATTTTTTCCTCGGCTTATTTGGTGACCTAATTCAAAATGAGTGACACTTCGTCATTGCAACTTTTCCTCCTCTACAACCTGCCGATGTCATATTTGAAATCAGACGTTTCGATTTTCGACAATCATCATCAACTTTGGTTTTTCTTATGGGCACTATCTTGGATTTTCACATTTTTGAATTCAGCTTTGTTTTCTGATTACGGTGATGTATCACATGTTAAGGTTCAGTGTTGCAGTTTGGGTGAAATATCAAAAATTCTGTTTTGCAAAGACTGCCTTGGATATAACATCCATACTTTTGTTTAACAAAGGCATTGTTGACAGTTCGATTTAAGTTGGCTTAACGTCACCTACAGTTACAAAATTAGTATAAATTTATTAACAAAATGCCCTTTTCAAATGAAGAAAAACGAGATATGCTAGAAATTTATTACGCTTCGCATCGAAATGCGCAAGTTACTTCGGAAAGATATTTACAGCGGTATCCAGAAAGACAACAACCAGCTCAAAATTATTTGTTATTCCTTCATAGAAATTTAGCCGAGTTTGGTGCATTTTCTAAGCCTCGAAGACGTGTTCATAGACCAAATGCGAATGAAGTGGAAATTTTACAGGCGGTGAGTAAATTGTTAAAACTTTCTCAAAAATAATAAACGGCAATGAATTGAATTCTTCATTAGATTCAAGATAATCCTTCAACTTCAACAAGGGCTATAGCAGACGAAATTAACGTATCACATCAAGCAGTGTGGAGAGTCTTGAAAAAACATAAATATCGCCCGTTTAAAATTCATATCACCCAAGTCTTGCATCCAGGAGATACTGAACGGAGGGCAGCGTTTTGTAGGAATATCATGGCACGGTTGGAACAAAATCCCCATTTTCTTTCCAACGTGATATTCACGGACGAGTGCAAATTTACCAACTCAGGCATGTTCAATCGTCACAATGAACATGTCTGGTCCACTGAAAATCCACACGAACACCAAGGACGTCGACCACAAGCACGTTTCGGGCTAAATGTATGGGTTGGTTTATTTGGCGGTACGATCATTGGCCCATACATTTACGAAGACAATTTGACCGCAGATGGGTATTTGCACTTTTTAAGGACCTACCTTACGGATTACATCGATGACAACATTTGCCTCAACCGCTTGAATAACCTTTGGTTCCAGCAAGATGGTGCTCCGCCACATAATGCTAGGAGAGTGGCTGATTATTTGTCTGAAATATTTCCGGGTAGAGTCATTTCAAACAGTGGAGACATACGTTGGCCGGCACGTTCACCAGATCTTTCCCCATTAGACTACTATTTATGGGGAACTATGAAAGATCTCATTTATAAATCTGTACCCGCCGATATTAATGAGCTGCGAAGGAAGATCATCACAACTTTAAGGACCAAAATAAGAAGAAGGGACGTTTTAAGATCAATGCAGAATTTAAGAAGACGCATAGAGCTGTGCTTGGAAGTGGAGGGTGAACCCTTCGAGCACCTCTTATAATTTTCTTTATTTACTTGTTTCTCAAAATTTAGTTTTATCCTATGTTGTAAATTTAAAACATAATTTTCTCCTTTTTTATATCCTACTGTCAAATAAATAAATTTCTAGCATATCTCGTTTTTCTTCAGTTGAAAAGAGCATTTTGTTAATAAATTTATACTAATTTTGTAACTGTAGGTGACGTTAAGCCAACTTAAATCGAACTGTCAACAATGCCTTTGTTAAACAAAAGTATGGATGTTATATCCAAGGCAGTCTTTGCAAAACAGAATTTTTGATATTTCACCCAAACTGCAACACTGAACCTTAACATGTGATACATCACCGTAATCAGAAAACAAAGCTGAATTCAAAAATGTGAAAATCCAAGATAGTGCCCATAAGAAAAACCAAAGTTGATAATGATTGTCGAAAATCGAAACGTCTGATTTCAAATATGACATCGGCAGGTTGTAGAGGAGGAAAAGTTGCAATGACGAAGTGTCACTCATTTTGAATTAGGTCACCAAATAAGCCGAGGAAAAAATAAAAACGTATTTCCAAAATTCCGGTTTTTTTCGGATATCTCCGGAGGTAATCGGAATTTTTGAAATTTTAAACCGGCATATTATTGAGCTCCAAATTGCGCAACTTTGCCCCAATTTAACCGACCTCGTATCTCTTATGGTTACCGAGATCCCCATGGTGGAGCTCCAAAAACGGGCACCCTGTATACAGAAAGAGTTATACGTCACCGTATTTAAATTACTGACTCGATTATTTCTTTTAGAGTTCTGCACTTAATTTCGGAACTTAATTGTTTTGCCTCGTAAAGACTATACATATGCTCTGGAGCGTTGTCACGGCGCAAATTAAAACCGCTAGCCCACATTTGGGAAATTTCTTAATGAATGTTGTTTGGTTAACGTTCTGTCAGATCCTCTTTTTGATTACGAAAAGTCCGGCGGACATAAATTATGTATGTACTATCAAACCTCGACATACAAACATTCATCTTGTGCGACTGAAGTAATTGAAAGACATGGTCGTGAAGAATATCAATAATGAAATAAATTAAAATGTTTGTATGTATTGAGATGGTATGCTACCTATGGCAATTCTGGCTCTCTTGTTATTATTAAATAAATGTTAATTAAATGGAAATCAAACATGAACAGAATTAGCACTTTATTAATCGCTACAGATAGAAGTATTATCAGACTAAAACATTGATACATTTATAAACCGTAATTGATAAGTAATTTATAATTTACTTGAACTAAGAATAGCAACTAGGTTCCGAAAACGACATCGACAGGTTTTCGTTTAACTTAATTCAATGTTATGATTTAATATAAGTGCTATGATTTTGATGAATGCCCAGATATTTAAAGTAACGTAAGACATGTTAATTAGGTTGTGTTAGTAAAAAGGGTGGCAAAGCGTCACAGAGAAAAAGTGCAGTTAGTTTGTACTTTATATTCACAGCGACATGCTAGGGTGGTGGTCAATGATGTTATGGGTAATGATACACTGAATAAATTATGTAACATATCTAAGCGCATAAAGAAACCAGTAACGTCAGCAACTGAAAAGTGACGGTGCTTAATAAAACCAGAAAAGTGAAAATTATGTGAATTAAAACAAATGTGAGGTTAGCACAATATTGGACAACTCGACAAACACAAACATTTAATTTAGAAGATCAAGTATGTGTACTCACACAATATTAGAATGTTGTAGGTTACTAAGCAACGGGTGTAAATAAGAAAAAAAGCTCGCCCAAGCGAATCTAAGAAAGAGGTTGTGTGCTGGCTTCCAAAATAAAATTGTTGTAAATCTTCGTGCAATTAAAGTCCTTTTGTGTTACAACTGGTTGTATTATTGTTGTCAAGAAACGTAGGCGAAGGAGATTTCGGCACCTTCGAGCAAAACGGTTCCAGCGAGCAGACGACGGCGCAGAGTGGAAGAAAAAGGCGTATCTTTAGCAGTTTCCAGCATCCTGGGGCCCAAAAAGGCTCTGAAGCAGGTTGGCGTCCTTTTTGAAATTCGGATCGAGACAAGCGTTGGATCAAACGGAGTCCCTGGTTACCGATAAACAGGTTTGCATAGTTATGGAGTTTCATTTTTTTCATTGTTCATTACCTGTGACGTAATTACCAACAACTTGCTTGGATTAAAAGTAGAATTGAACACAAAATTATGTGTCATTTGTCATTTCGCTATCATTATTTGAGGTAAAAATTTTATTAAAAAGTATTTGCTATACTAGTGCAAATATCAGACAATTGCGCAAAAGTTCAACTGTGTAGAAACTCAACCCTAGGATTAGTTGCGAACCTAATGGCTAGTCGGAGCACAAGAATTAAGTAGTATGATTGATAAATTATTAAAAGGTGGCATAACATGCAAGATTTTTATCCACCGAGTGTAACCCTTTCACGTCGGTCGCCGCATCTTTGTGTTCGCGCTGAATGCGGTCCGCAACGATCGCTACACATTTCTGTCCCTTTTCTACAATGTCCATCTTGTATCTGGCCGATCCCATTTTCTTAAGGGTAAAAACCCGAGCTATGTACTAAAACATTCTCTCTCGTTGGCCTTGGTCTATCCACTGTTGGATAAAGGCCTCTTCAAGTTCTCTCCATGCGTCTCCATTTTGGGCAGTTTGATTTCAGTTTTTTCCGCTATTTGTTTAATGTCGTCTGTCCATTTTTTGTGGTCTCCTTCTACTCCGCTTTGTAAGTCTCGGTCTCCATCCAATGATTTTGTTGTTCCATCGGTTTGGTTTCTGTCGAGCTACGTGACCAGCCCACTGCCATTTAATTTTTAATATTCGTTGGTTTATGTCCGTCACCTTTGTTCTTCGTCTAATTTGTTCGAGATTAACGCCGATCATGGCTCTTTCCATAACCCTTTGTGTAGTTCTAAGTTTTCTTCTCTTCTTCTTCTTTCATCAGCATTTAACTACTCCAGTGTTGAATATATGCCTCCCCTCGGCGCCTCCACTCCGTTCTAGCCGATGTTGTACTCATCCACTGTATCCCTACGATCTTGTCCACGTCGTCTCGCCATCTAGCCCTCGGTCTACCTGTTCCTTCTGCCTACCCGAGGTCTCCACTCGGTCGTCAGCTTAGACCATCGATTGTCGTCTTGTCTCATGACGTGCCCCGCCCAACTCCACTTCAAACTTGCAATGTGTTTCGCTACATCCTCCAATTTAGTACGTTCTCTTATTATTTCATTCCGTACCCGGCCCCGCAATCTTATACCCAACATGGAGCGTTCCATGCCTCGCTGAGCGATCTTTAATTTTTGGATCAAAGTTTCTTTGAGAGGTCATGTCTCGGAACCATAGATCATTATTGGTAACACGCATTGATTGTATACTCTCGTTTTGAGGTATTAGGGGTATTTAGTTTTGAACACTTCCCTGCTCAAATTCCCAAAAGCAGCCCAAGCCAGCCGAATTCTTCTGTTGGTCTCAATGACTTGTGTATCTTCTTTGAGAGATATTAGTTGTCCCAAATATATATATTGTTCTACCATCTCTATACGGTGGTGTTTAATTGTTATAGGTCTTACATCCTCACTGTTTGCCATTATTTTTGTTTTTGCAAAGTTCATTCTCAGTCCAACTCTACTTGCGGCTGCCTCGAGTTCCTCCATCATCACTTGTAGCTCCTGCATGTTATTTGTTGTAAGTACAATATCGTCGGCGTATCGGTGTTTCCCATTCACGTTTATGCCTTTGTCCTGCCAGTTTAGACCATTGAATACGTCCTGTAGTAAGTTAGTGAACATTTTAGGGGAGATGGTGTCCCCCTGTCTGATACCTCTATGTATTGATATTGGTTCTGTTCCGTCGTATACCCGAATAACCGTCTTTGCTTCTAAGTTTTATCATACTGTTTTTTGTCAGCGTTATTGTCTCTACGCCATATGTTGCAACTGGAAGTATACATGTCTCGTATACTTTTCTTTTTAAGCTAATGGGTATGTTGGTTTTTTCATTATATGGTTAAGGTTCCCAAAGGCAGCCCATCACAGACTTGTTCGCCGCGAGTCCTCTGCGGTTTGATTTTGCTAAAACATTACTTGTATCTATTTATTCCTGTTGAAGCAAAAATAGAAAACATTAATTTTTTTAAGGTGTTCACCCTGTATACCAGGTGAGTTTTTTAAAGCGTTGCAAGGCGATATCTCGAGAACGGTTTACAATATTTTCATGAAATTTTTGTGAGGTAATAGGGTGATGGGGGGGACATATAAAAACATATTTTCGACATTTACCTCTTTTTGCTTTTTGAGGGGTGGGGGTAACTTTGGAATTTTAAATAGGATGATGCACTTTTGTTTAGAAAATTCGAATCTACGTAAAAAACTACGTACATGTACAAAACATTTTTTGATTTGCTCTTTCGGTTACGGAATTATGGTGACTAAATTTTGATAGAAATTAAAAATAAATACATTTTACCAATAAATCAAGTTCACTTATTTCATAAGCGAATCAAAAAATCTTTTGTAGACATACGTAGTTTGTTACGTAGATTCGAATTTTATAAACAAAAGTACATCATCCTATTTAAAATTCCAAAGTTACCCCACCCCCACCCCTCAAAACACAGATAGGAGGTAAATGTCAAAAATATGTTTAAATATGTCCCCCATCTCCCTATTACCTCACAAAAGTTTCATGAAAATATTGTAAATGGTTTTCGAGATATCGCCTTGAAACACTTTAAAAAAACTCACCCGGTATAAGGTAAAAAGGTTCAATGTAATTTCAATTCCCGCAACTGGGGGGCGGGCTGTTACAGGGACCTTGCGTCCCTCTTCAGCCAATAACGGGAATTTCACGCATCCATACATACCATTCACTCAAGCATCCTAAACCTAAATTAAACCTAGCTTAACTAATGAGTTTAAATTCATTTCCGCTCCGAGAAAATACACGGCTACCGCCAGATTTGAACCCATATCCACCTGGTTGCTAAGCACATTGCTAACCGACTCAACCACCCCGGTGGCCTTACCTCTATTAATAGGTTCTGCTGTTGCAAGCTTGACTTATTTACATTAAATTGCAACATCCTGTGGGCTATGAAGCTATGACACAGAATAAGGGGAAGTACCGGACATTCGACGCTCTTCACGTGAGTAATATTGCAACTAGCTGCTAAGTTTACGTATTATTAATTGTATGACCGGTATTAATCCTGTGGTAATATTACAAAAAATGATCTTTACTTTACTTTACGTACTATTACTTAAATTATCAGTAATATTACCACTTACATCACTACCCTTGACGAAAATGGGACCCAACAGATACAAGCTAAATGTTGAAAAGAAACCAAAAGGAGCAACGATAAGTCCATTGTGTTTAGCAGCCGCGTACTGATGTGAGGGGTCCCGCGAAGGCGAATGCGACACGTGAGCGGGTCGTTCGCGGGCTATTGTCAAGCGTTAAAATCGCATTCGCAGGCGCTGAAGTTCGAATCCCACCGCCGGTAGTTTTTTAAATTTGTAAGTTGATGTAATTCGCATTACTAAGTGTTTCCTTTTATTTTTTCAGTATTACTAGAAACGTTACGATATTTTTCCCCTAGTTTCCTTGGACTTTTAAAATTGTTTAATACCACGTCACTTGCGAGGGAAGTTCTGAGTCAAGTCCTTTACAGATCTTTTCTATTATGATTGTTGATTTGCTGATATATGTAAACCTAAACCATCAAGTTTAATTGATAGGTGTATTGCAGTTGTACAAGAAATAATTCGTATGGTGATGACTGGAGTGACGCGAAGAAACTAAACTGTTCAAATGTTGAATACCGAATACTCTAAGCGGGGGACTGGCGGATTTCACGCATTTCAAAAGGATATTTCACTTGGTGCATATCCGGTCGAACTTAAGCAAGCAAGTAGAAGACCTGCAAGTATACTGATGACATGACCCGGATGTTCTGGTTTTCTGTCAACTTAGAGGGCTCAACATTTTCACACCCATCAACAAAGTGGGCAACTTTCTTTGATCATGCCACGTTCTGAATCTTCAATAAATGGGCTAATTTTTACAGCGTTAAACAAACGGCAAGATGAACGGAGTTGCATGTACTCGGATAATTAAAAATTGACGCGTTAATGTTATAATTTGGACCTCAGCCTAATATAATAACCGTGCAATGAAACAATTTAGTAGGTTGATGAGCACATTAATGTACGCGCCAAATTATGCAAAGCAAGTTTTAATTGGGGCTAATTCACAAAGGAGGGCGTCAAGCAGAATAACGCAATGAGGAAATTATTGCAATATAACGTTTCATTTTGAGATCGTATCGCCTAATGCGCCTAGTTGAAATTTATGCAACAACCCTAATTTCCTGAGGAGCTGATGAAACTGTTCTTGCCTGTTGCGAGAACCGGTACGGGCACTTAATAGCGTTTCAAGACAATTTGGGGAATCGGACCATCAATTGGCGTAACTAAATAGAGCAACATTTTCTTTAGAAATAGATTATTAAGGAAAATTTATATTGGCAATCAATCTTTCCCGCATGGAGCTACGATTAATGTGAAACACAAATGTGAAAGACCATCGTCAGAACTCATTCAATTAACGTTATCGTTAGTTACTCTACCGCAAAATTTCCCGGATGTTGGTTTACGGTTACCCAATCTTACGCCGCCTTGTGTCGTCAGTAACGTTCCGATTTATATTCTATAAAAAGCTTGGTAAAATCTTCACTAAGAATTTGAAAGACATTTTTTATCACAAGGTTGCAGGAGTGAACGCAAGGAGGAATTAAAACCTTTGCAATACTATTTATTTAAAATGGGTCGCATTCCACCCCATGGCTAAAGCTGGAATTAACAAAGTTGCTGTCAACTCTGATAACAACCGAATGGTCTTTGTTTAACACATTGAGATTTACACGAAAGCATCTTTTTCTTTGTAAACATGACAGTTGTTATAATTAAAATTCAACAGGAAGTGAGAATACGGGCCCATACATTTGTCAAAAATTAGATGTTCTTATCTTTAACTAATCCAAAAATCATCACTGAATATATTACGTCATACTCATAAGTCATAAGTTACACCATGAATTGGTGCTGACCACGATATAATTTAAAAAAAAAAATTTTTGTGTTTACTAAGTTTAGCATTTTAACGTTGCATTATTTTTTTAAATAAGGATAATGCACTAAATCTTGAAATAAATAAAAATGCATGGGCATTTTTTGATTATATTCCACCTTTTTACTGTATTTTTCAAATTAAATCGTAAATAAAAAAGTTCCAGAAGAAAGAAAACGTATTAACGTCTTTAATAATACTGAAATAGTAAACAGAAACACTTCGTAATGCTATTGTTTCAATTTGCTAGTAAAAAAAGACACTGCAGACGGTGGGATCCTAATCCGCGCTCCCAAGCGGAATACGATTGCTAGCTAGACTCTTTAACCGCTCGCCCAAGACAGCGCATATATTTTACTTGCTTATGGCTACGTTATAAAAGACGAGGTGACACGATGGTCAATCACAGGAGAATTAAGCCCGATCGCTGCCGATGAAAACGTGACACATGCAGAGACGCAGGCATAACATACGTTTATATATACAGATTTTATCCAATTTTGACGCATTAACGTACCTTTATCGATCCCTTAGCGATCATCGTAAGCAGTTGTTTATATGGAAGAGTGAATTAATTTTTGTATAAATCTACTAGTGAATTGAAATAGTATATTATGATACTAGTGTAGAAGTAAGCATTTAAAGCACGTGCGACGAGTTTCTATGCTTTTAACGCTTTAATGTTACTTATACACGTGTAACATAAGCTACTTTTTCTAAGATTATAAGAGAAACATGAAAATTTAGTTAGGTAACGCTTTTTGGTCACAATGTATTAGATATTATAGGTTAGGCCGTCAACGTTTCTTGATCAAGTGACAATATCGACAAAGGAGGGTGACACTTCGGGCTGCACACACATGCAGGTTAGGGTATACAGTATATATGGGTGTTCATTTGAATTTGCGGTACTACACAACAATTCCAAAACTAGTTAGACCACCATTTCAAATGAACACCCGTTACATAGATAATAGAGGTATATATTTCCATATTCCATATTTCTACGGTCCTTAGGAAAAGTTTCGGGAAAAGTATCCCCAGTAGGTTATGTTTAGTTATGTGAAACTGACCTGACAAAACATCCCGTAACTTTTTAAATTAGGTTAGGTGTAATTTTTGATGGTTGACAAATATCCGTTGCTAAAAATATTTGTCAAACGTCAAAAATTACAACCTAACTTCAAACATACATACGTGACACGTTGTCGGGTCAGTTTTTCATAACTAAATATGACCTACTCGGGACACTTTTCCCAAGAATCATAAAAAATACAAATGCCTATTGGTAAGGTGCCTTGATGTCAATTTGAAGTATTTGTTCTATAACAGGGTACGGACAGGATGAGCACCTTACAAAAATATTTTTGCTTTACCTGAGAAATAGATAAAAGTAATATTTTTCCCATTGCTCAGGTTTTATGATTGGCGAAAATGAGACCTAACAGATACAGGGTAAACATCACAAATTGGACAGAATAGTATGGTGCTTTTTAACGCAACAGAAACTTGTCCACTTCGAGTACGCCTGTGGCTCAGTTATTCCAGCGGCGGAGTGCAAATCTCAGCGGACTAAATTTTCACTTCTCTCGTCTAAAACACGAGGGATTTTTTTATTTGCAAAAGATAAAAGTAGCTCAGGCTTTATCACTGGCAAAAATAAGACCAAACAGATACAGGGTAAACATCACAAATGGGACAGAATAGTATAGTGCTTTATAACGCAAGAGAAGCCGCCCAATTCGAACACGCCCTTGGCTCAGTTAATCTAGAGTCGAACAAGACACTGGCTCCTAATATTCGCCTCGGAGAGCGCAGTTCGAATCCCAGCAGATTACATTTATTTAATTTGCAAATTGATCGAATTCGTGTGAAGGAAGTAGTACCGTGTAAACCCCTTTGCAGATTTTTTAATTAAGTAAACTAAAATATTGAACATTGGAATTTCGAATTAAATTAATGAAAAGGAAAAAACAATCATTGTGACATGTGGTGTTGAGCTGTTTTTACAACTTGTTCTGTTTTCAGTATCTCTTTTTAGCTGGTATTCACCGACAGCCACACCCACATACATACATACACAAATTAAAATATATGAGGCTGCACAAAACTTCAGTTTGAGTTTGACAACCACTGTTATAAAGTGTATACAGTGTGCTCCACTTTATCACGTTGTACCTCCATATCTTGTATACTTTTAAGCACAATGATTTGAAATCTTAATGGGTTATAGTGACTCCAACGGTGACTAAAGGTAGGCGCAGAGTGACGCGGTGGCAAACAAAATAGTTATTTATGTATTAAGGGCATAATCAATAGATTATAGCACGAGGGAATGTTTAAAGCGCGACGAGAAGCGGAGAGCTTTAAATTTCCCGAGAGCTATAATCAATAGTAATATAACAAGGGCGAGACATACTTACCGATAATTTTGCACACGCCAAGGGTCGAGTGCTGGTTGCTATGAAAACTGTCTCGAGGGTTGCCCGAGGGCAGTTTTCTAGGGCAACCAGCACGATGACTCTTGGCACGGGCAAAATTATATGTAAGTGTGTTGCCCGCGTTTATATTTTGAAGATTATTACACAAAACCCGTAAGTTTTATTAAAAGGCCGCCGAAACGACTTTTTAAAAAACGTTTATTTTTATTTTACAATGAAATATAACATTGGAAGCACACAGCTAGCCGCCGGACAATTTCTTACATCTAGCTATGATACGAACACAATGGAACTTATCGACTGACTGGAGCTTAACTTAGAAGTGCAAGCTACTAGTATATATACTATGCCTAATCAGCTAAGATAAGCGTTATCTCTAAAAGGGAGCGTGAGACAGGAAGCCACGTGCGTTCAAGGTTGCAGACTTGCAGTTCATTATAAAGAAGCTATTATTGTTCAAGGTTGCAAGCTTGCAGTTTTACACAGGAGACCATTGTCTATTCATAATATAACACGTCCGCCGATAAAATGTTCAATGGGTGGTATTCAAATATGCCTCCATTGAACTTACAAAGAGAAAAGAAAAGAAAATTAAACTTATGCATTTACGTTATCTGGTTCAAAATCTTTATTTAGAAATCTAATAAGTTTAATCTTCATTGTGTTTCTATTATAATACAAATACAATATAAAAATTATTAACATAAGAATAGTACACAGAGTAAATATAATTGCAGACACACTTAAATTATCAGATTTAATAAAATTAACAGGTTTTAACAAATTTTCATATTTATTAAGCTTAATTCGGTCCTCAACCAATTTCTGGGTGTCAACTGGTATCAAGTCAATCTTCGAGACATTTATGAATTCGATTCAGGAATTATTAAGCGGTCAATGTTTGAAACTTTTAAATTAGCAATTTTATTTAAGGTTCTTTTATACTGAATAATAAAATAGCAATACGATTTTCATTAAATTGTTTCTAAGTGTATCATAACGAATAAAATAGGAATATCATATATATTTCTAATAAGCGTCTATTTGCTTTATTTAAGAACTACATTGCCTAAATTTAAAGAATATAGTTCTGGATTACATTTTAAAATATTTACAATATTATATCGCCGTGTATGATTGAATATTTAATCAAGATACAGACGATGAAGGTAATAAGTCTGAATAGGGTAGTAATTCATTAGCATGGCGTCTAATGTTGGACGATCCATTATGCGGTGTTAACTCGTATATGTCATGTTCTAAAATTTGGGATATTGTATATGGTCCTATAAATTTTGGTTCATCTTTACTTCTGGAATTTGTTTTAACAAATACTTTTTCATTTAATTGAAATGTTTTATTTTTCCGGGTTGGGTTTAATTTTAAATTTCGTTTTTCTTTACTATCAATTTGCTTGCCTTGCAATATTTCGTAAATTTTTTTCATGCGGATTTTGTGACCAGATAAATAATCATGATAGTAGGTTTTTGTATAGTCTAAATCGAACTGATTTCTACATTCAGTATGACCAAATACAATCTCAAAAGGGGTTAAATTGAGATTAGAGTGTATCGTATGATTGTATGCAAGAATACAATATTGAATTTTGTTTTGTTCAGGTACATCCGTCAATAGTCGATAGTGTTCAATTATTGTCGAATGTAGTCGTTCAATTGGGGAGTTAGATTGATGGTGATGTGGGGTTGTCGTATGCAACTGGATTTTATGTAAAGCTATGAAGTCTTTAAAAATATTTTTGTTAAATTCTCCATCAGCTATAATGATATTTGGTGTAGTAAAAGTACACATATAATTAAGTAGTTGTTCAATGACGTCTGTTAAATTTCGAGATTTAATATAGTATGCTTGGGCGAATTTGGAAAATGAGTCTATTATTGTTAAATAGCTTCTCTTACCTATCTGAAAAATGTCCAAGTGTATAGTATGAAATGGTTGGTTTTGTGTAGGAGTAAGCTGTAAAGGCTGTTTAATTGGGTTTCTGTTGTACTTTTGCGCTTTACAAATATGACAATTATTAATATAGTCGGTGACATCTTTATTAATTGATTTCCAATAATATTTTCTTTTTATATGTTCGATTGTTTCATTGATACCACGGTGATTAGTTTTGCCTAGATGGTAATTTTGGATTTGATATTGACGATCTTGTGGATTTAGAACGTAAGTCACTTGTGACATACATCGATGAAATTTGGGTGTGTTATCGTTAATTATGTTTTGCAGAAAATTTGAAAAATCTAAACAAACTTCGTCGTTAGGAAAATAACAATGGTAATGTGTTCTAGGTTCACAATGTTCAATTAATAGCCTGTTGAATACGTCAATTTTATTTGTATTATTTAGGGATACAGAATAATGTGTAATTCCGTCGTATTTAGTGATTCCGATATCTCGTGGTAGTTGAGAAATTACAAATTCAATTTGATTTTTAAATTGTTGTAGAGGTTTTTCGGCAATATCTATTACGGGGGTAGATGATTGTTGCGAATGTATTGTTTCGACATAGGATTTATTATCGTCGTTATTTGGTGGTCTTATTTGGATGTCGGATATAACTTTTACTTTAGGCGTTTTTGATTTTGGTGGTCCGATGGTCGGTACCGAAAAAAAGTCTTGTATGTCGGGGGTGCTTGCCCTACTTGCCATTAAGCTTTCGTTACCTTGTATTGGTATTGGTGTATGAAGTCTATCGGGTGTTTCTAAAGTCATGGGGTGAATTTGAACACGTGATAGAGCGTCGGCAACTTTATTTAATTTGCCTGGTAGATAGTTTACGGTGAAGTCGTATTCTTCTAATTTAAGTGCCCAACGAGTTAATTTGGAATTTGGTTCTTTTAAATTTTTGAGCCAAACAAGCGGTCTATGATCGGTGTACAATTTAAATTTTACTCCATACAGATATGGACGAAATTGCTTGGTTGCCCAAACTATGGCTAGGAGTTCTCGTTCAATTGTAGTATAATTTTGTTCTGCATTATTAAGGGTTCTGGAGGCATAACAGGTGGGTTTACCATCTTGGGATAATACCGCGCCTATCGCAAATTTAGATGCATCGGTAGTCAGTTCGAAAGGTTTTTCAAAATCAGGATATTGAAGTACTGGTTCATTCATTAAAATTTGTTTGCAATACTCAAAGTTCTTCAAAAATTCAGGGGTGTGTACAATTTTATTTTCTTTCTTTAAACATACGGTTAAAAATTTAGTTATTTTGGCAAAGTCCTTGACAAATTTTCTATAATAGCCAAATAGTCCTAAGAATGATTTTATCTCGGTTCTTGTTTTAGGTGCTGGGAAATTTTTGATTGCTGATATTTTAGATGGATCTGGTTTTATTCCTTCTGAAGTAACTATATGACCTAAATATTTTACAGATTTATGTAAAAATTCCGATTTATCTAACTGAATTTTTACATTAGCATCTCTACATTTTTGAAATACATTTTTTAAACGTTGCATGTGTTCTTGAAGAGAACTTCCGAAAATTATAATGTCGTCTAGGTAAACTAGGCACTGTGTTGGAGTGAGTCCAATTAAGGCTGTATTTATCATCCTTTGGAAGGATGCAGGACTGTTACGTAAACCCATAGCCATTCTTTTAAACTGAAAATGGCCTTCTTCGGTTGAAAAAGCGGTTTTTTCGCGATCTTTCTTTTCGATTTCTATCTGGTGAAAACCAGAGGCAAGATCCAATGTTGTAAAGTATTTGGCTCTGCCAAGGTTGTCTAATACAGTTTCTATACGGGGCAATGGATATTTATCTTCAATAGTTTGTTCATTTAACTTTCGATAGTCAACTACAATACGCCATTTTTGTTTTCCGGAGGCGTCTAACTTTTTTGGGACGACCCAAATAGGAAAATTATACGGTGATTCCGATGGCTCTATAATATCTTCGTTTAACATTTTCTTTATTTGCTTTTTGACTTCTTCGCGATGAATATGGGGATAACGGTATGTTTTCGTAAATATAGGTGCATTGGTTTTAGTCCTAATGTGGTGTTTTGTCAAATTCGTAACGGATAAAGGTATTTCGGGAGAGTAAAATACATCTCTGTATTGAAAACATAAATTGGTCAAAAGAGTTTTTTCGTCTTCGTTTAAATGGTCTAATCTTAAATTGTTTTTTAAATTGTTATTTAAAATACTTCTGGTGTTTGGAGTATTTATATTAAAGTTGTTAAGTCTGATAGGTTGATTTTTGCTATCGGGTTCATAGTCTTCTAAAAATAAAGGATTATAAATATTTATTTCCTGTGTTTCGTTTGAAGTATTAATTACGCTGGTTTTAAACCAATTATTGTGTAATTTCACTAATGCTGAAGGCATAATTAATTTGTCATTAAATTTTAGTTTTGGAGCTATTTTAGTTCCATTCTTTCCTACTGCTGGTAAATTTACAAAACATTCTGTACGCGGAGGTACTACAAGTTTTCTGACAAAATCTGAGTTTTTAAATTTGGAAAAATTACATTCATTACGTTTTTGAATTTCCTGTTTAGTTTTTGATGGATTATAATAGAACGGTATTACTGTTTTTTCTGTTTGAATGTGCATCCATTTATAATCTATTCGTGCGGATAATTTTGAAAGTAAATCGGATCCAATAAGTCCTACATAGTCTTGGTGAAAATTGAATAAATAACACGTATGTGTTCCGTTTTTATAAAAAAGATTAGGAATGGGTAAATCTGCAATTAAGTTATGTTGAGAAATTCCATGAGATGTAACTATCTCGAATTCTGTTTCATAAATATAATTTGGAAAATGTTGTTGTACAAATTCTGGAGAAATTATTGTTTGTGAGCTACCTGTATCTATTAAAAGTTTATCGCCGGTGGCGGGAATTATAATATAAGGAAGGTTTGATTTTGGATTTATATTAAAAGTTAAAATATTCTTTTCCGAGGCTCTTAATGAAAATTTACTGTATCGTTTGGATCTGTATATTCGAAATAATCTGGGGTGTGATCTAAGTCTTGTGAATTATCAGGGTCAGAATATTCCTGAAAGTTTTCGTTAAAATTTTCTGGAGTTGAAAATTCTCCATTTTCAAATAAATCTTCTGTTAAGTCTTCATATTCATCAGGAGGTTTTTCTTGATGGTAATTTAAATGATTAAAATTTCTATTAACGTTTTGAGAATTAGCTCGATATTTATTAGGAAAATTCGATTGTTGAGTAGTTGGTCTTTTTATAGTGCTAAAGTCCATAGGTTCTGGTTTATTTGTTGGTGAAAAATTTGGTTTTGGTGCAAATGCATTAAAGCTTGAATTTTGAGTTATTCTAGAATTATTAGGATTATTAAAATTTGTTGGACTTTTAAAATAATTGGGATTTTGATTAAAATTACTTTTAGGATTTTGGTTAAAATTACTTCGATTTCGTTGGAATGGTCTTTGCATAAAATTTGGGTTATTAAATTTAGGTTCATATGAATTTCGTGTTTGAATATTGGAAGTTAAATTTGGTTTGTTTAATTTTTGACTTTGAAAATTATTTTGATTTTGAGAATATCTGATATCAATTTCTTCTTTTACTATGCTTAAGGCTTGTTCTAGTGAAGTTGGGTTTCTACTTCTTACGAAGCTTCCTAAATTTTCATTTAGTCCACTTGTAAAAGTGCGAAGTGCTAAATCTTTGTTAGCCTTTAATTTATAAGTGATAATGTCTTTTGATTCTTGACTCAGAGAAACTTTTGAATTATAAATAGCTAAATGAGTTCTAACTTTATTGAAAAATTCTATGGGAGAGTCTTTATTCTGTTTTAATTTAGTTAAATCAATTAAGAGATTCAATTCTGACCTTTGGTCGCCAAAATTTTCAATTAAGACATTTTTTAAGTCTTTCCAAGTATCATACTCGTAACCTGTGATTACTTCTAACGCTTGACCTTTTAATTTATTCCTTATCGAATTTAAAATTACTTGGTTGATATAATCGTTTAAATTTTCTGTACAAAATTTAGTTGCAATGATTTCTGCGGATCTGATAAATTCCGAAAGAGTGGCTTGATTACCATCATATGTGGGAATTTCATTTAATAAAGCTACATTAAAATGTGGGGGAAACAATGATGCGTTTTGATCAACCATATTTGGGTTGTTACAATTATTTAAAAATAAAATTCTAGGGATTGAATTCCTTGGTGAGCGTGATCGATCTCGTGACATAAAATTTTTACAATTGTTTCAAAATATAATTACAGGTGTTTTAACTAATGATTCAAGATAATAGTGATCTAAACATAAAAATTTTATAGACAAAAATTAATTTTGCTTTATTTGTTTCACTTATTTTTAATTTTTATTTATGTTAGTAAACAGTTTAATGACTAGGGGATGTTTCTAATAGGGGTAGGTATCCTACGCGCAAGAACGCAAGCACAAATGCAAATTAAGCACACCTATTATGTGCAGCAATTGGTCTGGCTTACTACGTTCTGCCTGAACTTATAAATAAATATTTAAAACTATGTTAGTATAATTTTTAAAACTTTATATTAGTTAACTTTGTTGTTTTAGGCGAACGCTTTAATAATTATTACTTTTGAAAATTATATTACGTTACTTTGTTGCCTTTAAAATTAATTATTTTGCTTTTTCTTTAAAACTTGTAAATTATTACTTAGGCGAACGCTTTAATAGTCGTTACTTTGTTGCCTTTAAAATATACCTTTGCTTTTTCTCTAAAGCTTGAAAATTATTATAAAAATATACCTTTGCTTTTTCTCTAAAGCTTGAAAATTATTATAAAAATATGCACTTACATTGTGCGTTAAAATTGACGAACGGCGTGCGATCAAGCTACGTCCTGTTGTCTTCAAAAAGGATGCGTCGATCCTATTGATGTCGGCTGGCCTGCACAGAGGTCCTGAAGTCCGACTTGGATAGTCCAGCTTTGCGCTAGAGCGTTATCCAAAAGTTCTCCTGGGGTCGTCGTTGTTGACGTTGCCAATACCAGAGACTGATCCCAATGATCAAGAGTGGTCCCAATGACCAGATGGTTCCAATAACCACGGAGGAGCAGGAGCTGGGTCGACGGGCGCTTCTCACGATCGGGCGATGTTTGTCCCTGTTGGAGATGTCCGAAGATCCGCTGGGTGGTAGGTTTCGATTTGTGGCAAAGAGCTGAACCTCAAGGAAAGTTGCTGGTCGACTCGATGTTTGTAGTTTTCCAGGTTTTCCTCCACAAATCCGAACGACTGCGCCAGTTTTATTAAAAGGCCGCCGAAACGACTTTTTAAAAAACGTTTATTTTTATTTTACAATGAAATATAACATTGGAAGCACACAGCTAGCCGCCGGACAATTTCTTACATCTAGCTATGATACGAACACAATGGAACTTATCGACTGACTGGAGCTTAACTTAGAAGTGCAAACTACTAGTATATATACTATGCCTTAATCAGCTAAGATAAGCGTTATATCTAAAAGGGAGCGTGAGACAGGAAGCCACGTGCGTTCAAGGTTGCAGACTTGCAGTTCATTATAAAGAAGCTATTATTGTTCAAGGTTGCAAGCTTGCAGTTTTACACAGGAGACCATTGTCTATTCATAATATAACATATGATTATTATACATTGATATTATTACATCATCTTGTTTATGTTACTGCTGCATGATTTTGTGTGCCTTCTTTCAGAGTGTTATGCTACTTTTGAGTTAACGAATTCTCTGATAACCTGGATACCGTTCGTCGTGTTTTAAAGATTCGCCAGTCATTTCTATTGCATTACCTTAAATATTTTTTAAAGAACTGCATGCCGCCTTCACTGGCGTAGCCCGGTAGGTAATTGTATTCACGTAGTCATTTGATTCTGAGAGAATTAGCAGACGAATTAAAATCTGATATCGACACACAAGATTGCAACGCTATCATCTCATTAATAATTGCTCATTCTTTACTGGCTTGCATAATTACGACAAATTTTACTACTAAACTTTGCTAACGGTGTTACAGTTCAAAAATCATTTACAACTATTCATCTAATTATTTGCCCTAATCTTGGTTAAATTAACTTTTGCCATATCTTTCTTCAAGTTTAATTTTTCCTACAACAATACTGAGCATTCAGATCTTCTGAAAACTGTATCTCAATCTAAATAAGCCATCTGAACAGAATTACAGGCCTGAGAGCCCCTGGTGTGTAGGCTTCACTTTATGCATATTGGGCTGCTTTTATCTGACCCCTTCCCAAAATTTAATTTTTGTTATCAGTTTTTGGAAACCATCTTGCGATTCGCCATTTTTGTGCTGCTAAAGGCAGGTGCCTCGGAAATTAACGTCTTGGAAACGTACCATAATTGGATTTATTCGAGGACATCTTACATAGGAAGTTATTTTTGGTGTGTTGTGAGTTCCGCGGGCGTTCTAGAATAGGCCCCGGGAATGGTATTTGTGGTAAATTCCTAGCCCAAGCCTCGTTTGGGGATTTCGCTTTAGCAAGCACATGTTTCTTCCTTTTGGCGTAGTGCAGCCGTGATCATCTAAAACGGGTATGTGTTAGTAAGTTTACTTTGCTCGACTCTATGGCCTAATGCCTTTTTAGCTTTTTCCGTTGGTGACGTACCTGTCCCTACCTGGTGACGTACAACGGCTTTCCTATTCGAAGGAGCAGCTTTCGTTGAGTTACGTCCATTGAACTGGTGGCGATTCGAGCGATATTCCGCCCATCGGGTGCACATCCGCACCTAGGACCAATTCGCCGAAGTTGGTCCCCTATCGACTGCCCTCCAGCTCGACACGAACGTGGTGCAAGCGCCGGTGAGCGCCTGTGAAACCTCCCCCGACAGACACCTGGTCGTCGTCCGCTTCGTGGCCGCCTTGCAGCCTTCGACCTCTGTCTACGCTCACTGCAGCTGGGGAAAATCCATCGCAATGTCGCTTAGATTAATATTTTCATTTCGATCCCTCGAATTCCGAGTTTCTCATGGGAGGCGCTTTCGTGAAAGTGCTACGACGTGCTCAATACATTTTCGGATGCTTTTAATGTGTATTTTAAGCGGTTAACTCAGCTTTGAAATAAATGTAGTTGATAACCCGCCATCGTAAAACGTAAAGAATATTTGGTGGTAGCTCTCTTTAACTGACATCCAGATTTTTAGATCATATGTACGGTGGTACATCCGGCCCCGAGTAATGTAACCACTCACTCAATTAACTATCAAAATAAATGCTTGCTGCCGCGAATTCTATATTTAGAATTCTCTGAACTAACAAGAAGTGTTAGAGTTGTGAAACATTGTGCAATATTGTGAAATTATGTGACGCCACTCAATCACCCCACCCGAAGATGGCAGAGGCTATAATAGCCGTGCTTGTGTAATTTTAAGTTAGTTTATAGATTTGTGGTCTTACAGAACCATTGCTAGTTTTAGATGTGCTTCTTACAGAACGTTAACTCTGTACAAATTTGTAACTCCTACATTTAATTAAAAACTTGTGTAGTAAAATAAATAAAGTTTTTTTCGTTAAGGCCACGATTGGCAACTTAACTGGCGCAGTCGGTAGGATACTTGGCAAAAGGGCACTGTAAAATTTTGAAAAAAAAAATATTTTTTTTCATTTTACGCTCTTTTGTGTATTTTAATACTTAACCAAGTTTTCCGAAATCAACCAACACCGGTACGAAGCAACGCAACTTGGAGGACAAACATCGCCAAAAAGCAGCACCGCCAACTACTGGACCAGTCTATTGGAGACACATCAGTCTATTGCAGACACCTGCTCCATCGCGGAGTTTTCTGATCATCGAGATCACCTGTACGACCAATCCAGAGGATATCTACACCTGTAATTAACCACGGATCATCTGTACGACCACTCCAAAGGAAGTCTACACGTTCCAACTACAAATATGAAGTAAGCAACCTTTTACGTTTTAAAGTGTGTGTGTTTGTTTTTAAACAACTTATAAACCCAATAACATAGTTTTAAATATTTATCTAGCCTACTTAGTACGTAACAGAACGCAGTAACCTTGATCCATCATCGCACAGATTAAGCACTGCTTTGTGTTACATTTTCCCTAGAATAAACTGTTTACTAACATAAAAATCAATCGTTAAAAATAATAGTGAATTTTTATGCTTAGACCACCACGTTTAATTTTCAACCAAATACAAGCAAATCGAAACATGGCAGATTTATTCCCACCAGGTTTTTCTGTACGAATGGTTTCTGAAATTCCAAGTTACGACGGTAACCCACTAACTTTATCAGAATTTATTAGATCTGTTGAGCTAATTTTATCCCAATTTTTAATACCAGCTCAGCCAGAAGCTTATATTAATAAATTTTTACTGTCATCCGCTAGAAATAAATTAAGAGACAAAGCTTTAGAAGTCATTACCGGCTATGAATTCAATAACTGGAATGAATTAAAATTAACACTAATCAATAACTTTGGAGATCAGCGATCAGAATTAAATTTAACCATAGACCTTGCAAAAATGAAGCAAAATCAAAAAGAGTCCCCTATTGACTTTTATAACAGAGTTAGAACACACTTAGCAACTTTTAATTCAAAAAATTCCCTTGGACCTGAAGCCAGACCCATAAAAGATTATAAATTATTAAATTCAAAAAATCTAGCCCTTAGATCCTTTTTGAGCGATTTAAATGAACCATTTGGCACTTTGTTACGAGCCAGAAATCCTAATAGCCTAGAAGCTGCTATCGCAATCGTTCGAGATGAACTAGATATACGCTATTCTCAAACTGCATATCGTAATTATTCACAAACTGAAAGTAATAAACCAGTAATGAATCGTCAGAATTTTCAAAACAACCCATGGAGATTAAATATAATGAACAAATGAAACACAATAATTTTAGACCTAATCAAAATTTTCAACGACAATCAATTCCACAGTTTCCTAATACATTCCGAAGCCCTCAGAATCCCACGTTACAACGTAATTTTTCTCAAACCCCAGGTTGGTATCGACAACCTTTTGAAAGAAATGTTTTCGCTCCGAAACAAAATTTTGTCCCTAATAATCCTGTTGAAAAAATGCAAACGTCAACCATACACGCCGCTATTCCAAAACGACCATTAAACAGTAACATGCAAAATTTAAATTCAAACAAAAGACCAAATTTTCGTTCTAACCATTTACAAGTGGCCCAGCCGAGTAACTTCGATTTCGAGGAATTCCACGAGGATATCGACACAGAACGTAATGACCCACTTGACCCACTTCTTGAAGCCGACGCACTTGAACCTAACATAAACAACGAATCTCAGAATGTTTATTCAGAGTACTTAGCAGAACACGACACTGACCCAGATTCTGTAAATTTTGAAATACAGCCTTGGATAAAATTGAAACGTTTTTTGTAACAACAATCAAATCTAATTTACCGTATATTTTAATACCAGGAACACAAGATAAAATATTAATTGATACAGGCAGTAGTAAAACGCTAATATCACCTTTATTTGTAGAAAAACATTTTCCAAATTTAATATATAATTATAATTTTCAAATAACCACACCCCATGGTACTACGACACATAATCAAGTAGCCGATATTCCGATAAACTCATTATTTTCAGAACCCGGAAGTCATATGTGCTATATGTTTAATTTTAGCCCCGATTATGTTGGATTAATAGGATCTGATTTATTAGCAAATATAAATGCAAACATTGATTTTAAATGGATGCATATTCAAACCGAGAAAAATATTATTCCATTTTACTACAACCAATCCAAACTTAAACAAGAAGTTCAAAAAAGAAACGAATGTAATTTTTCTAAAATAAATCAACACTCGCAGCCTCTTAAACGAATATATCTACCCCCTAGATCAGAAAAACAAATTATTTTACCAACTGTAAATAGTAATGGTACATATTTGTGTGACAAAATAATATTTGACAAAGACTGTAGAACACCTAGAGCTATAGTTAAAGTCCATAATAATTATTTTTATACAACAGCAATTAATACATCCAATCAGACAAAAGAATTTTATATTTACAACCCACTGTTATTAGATGACTATAAACACTCAAATTTAATAGAAATAAATAACATCAATACTCAGAATCAAAATTTTAATTTAAAATCTCGAAATCAACTTCAAAATGAAAACTTAAAAAACATTAATACAACACATTTAAATGCTGAAGAAGCTCATGCATTAACGACTCTATGTTACGAATTCAAAGATATTTTTCATCACCCAGAACTACCATTGACTTACACAAACTTGACAAGACATTTTATACGTACAAAAAATGGCATTCCAATCTTTACAAAAAATTATCGCTACCCTCATGTTCATCGCGAAGAAGTAAAAAACCAGATAAACAAAATGCTTGCTGACGGAATTATTGAACATTCAGAGTCACCGTATAACGCACCTATATGGATCGTTCCAAAAAAAATTAGATAGTTCAGGCAAACAAAAATGGAGGATAGTTATTGACTATAGGAAATTTAACGAAAATACCATAGAAGACAAATACCCGTTACCTCTCATAGAACAAGTACTTGACAATTTAGGTAAATCTGAATATTTTACTACCCTTGATTTAGCTTCAGGTTTTAATCAAATTAAAGTAAACAAAGCTGATAGAGAAAAGACAGCCTTTTCTACTGAAGAGGGCTATTTTGAGTTTAAACGAATGCCATTTGGGCTCAAAAACAGTCCCAGCAGCTTTCAACGACTTATAAATCAGGCATTGATTGGCCTAACACCCACACAATGCATGGTTTACCTTGATGACATAATTATTTATTCAGTATCCCTACAAGAACACATGATTAAACTACGACATGTTTTTGAAAAATGTCGCACTGCTAACTTAAAAATACAATTAGACAAATCCGAATTCTTAAAAAAATCCATTGCCTATTTAGGACACATCCTTACTAAAGACGGTGTAAAACCAAACCCAGATAAAATCAGTGCTATTATGAAATTTCCCTTACCAAAAACTAGAACTGATATAAAATCGTTTCTAGGACTTTTAGGTTATTATCGAAAATTTATAAAAGATTATGCTAAAATAACAAAATTCCTAACTTTATGTTTAAAGAAAGATTCAAAAATTATACACGATCAAAATTTCATTGAACAATTTATGAGAAACCTTTCTCTTGTATCAGCATAGATATTTTCCAAATCAATCAAACTAAATATTTAACCGTAATTGACAATTTCAGTAAATTCACACAAGCATATTTATTAGAATCCCAAAACAAAATAGACATAACAAAAGCATTGTTAAAATTCTTCTCACATTATGAATAAAAGAATTTTTAAAATTACATAAAATACAATTACATCTAACTACACCTTTGCATCATGAATCAAATGCACTTATTGAACGAGTACACTCGACAATTTTAGAACACTATAGATTATTAGAGCATACCCCTGAAAAAGAAAAAATACCTTATTGCATATTAGCCTATAATAACTCAATACATTCCAATTTAAAATTTACTCCTTCTGAAATTTTATTTGGACATACAGACATTCATAATCCATTTTAATT
The DNA here is from genome assembly GCA_940337035.1 of Agriotes lineatus. Lineage (NCBI taxonomy): Eukaryota > Metazoa > Arthropoda > Insecta > Coleoptera > Elateridae > Agriotes > Agriotes lineatus. The sequence continues at coordinate 34,701 of CALNHX010007565.1, forward strand.
ATGCAATGATAACTATTTTGAGACTTACATTAATGACCATAAAAATAAAATGTCGCATTTTTACTCAGAAATCCAGTCTAAACAAAAACAAGCCAAAGAACAAAGAAATGAAAAAACTAATAAAGATAAAGGACTTGTATCTTTTAAAGTTAATCAAAAAGTTTTCCTTAAAAATGACCGAAGAAATAAAAAAAGTATGAAATTTAAAGGACCCTTCAAAATTATAAAAATCCTAGACAATAATACATATCTTGTTGAAGATTTAACTACCAAAAAAACATTTAAAAGACATGCAAATGAAATACGCCAAACTGACGAAATAATACCTGTTACAGGTACTACATCTGGTTCTGCAGTTGCAGTATCCTCTTAGTTACAGAAGACGTAACAATTAAGGACCTATCAGACAACCCTGGCCTATACCCTCAAAACCTAGGAAAAGCGCAAATTAAAGAAAGCGACTGGACTATTATAAAGACATTTGACTATACACCCTTACTAACAAATTATACGATCCTTAGACGTTCATTATTAGACTCTATTCTTAAATTAAGAAATCGTGATTTTTACACAGTTAAAAATGAAGAACAAACAAAATTAAATCACAATGACATGCTATTGTTGATCCAACAGTACATCATAAGAATTGATAACATGATTGATCAAATATTCCCTTCAGATACAATCAGAATAAAACGCGGAGTAATAAATGGACTCGGTACTGTATTTAAATTTTTGACAGGCAATCTTGACGCTGAAGACGGAGAAAAATACGAGAATGCCATTGCGGATCTTCAATCCACAAGAGATATCCACAATAAAATTCTAAGTCAACATACACATTTAAGAAATGATTCCATAAACGCTATATTTACCCTAACTAAAAATCAGGAGCTTTTAAATACAAATCTACAGAAATTGATTGTACAAAATCGTGCTATAACCAACAACATAAACTCACTCTCTATTCAGAGTGTCCTATCAGAATCAATATTTTCGTTACAAATGTTTGTAAACACCTGGCTCGAATTAGAAACATCTCTCACCTTTGCACAAAACCAACAAATGCATATGTCCCTACTTGATAACGCAGAACTATTATCCAATCTCAATCAAATCTCTATCTACCTTTCTGAAAACTCAGACAACATGCTTTCTTTACCTTACCCTGTACATCATAAAACCCTTCATCTTTACGAATCTATAATATTAATCCAAGCTTATCAAATTAATAACAAAATAACGTTCGTCTTCGAAATACCATTAGTGCACAAAGACACTATTTACCAACTCATGCAATTGATACCGTTCCCGGTATACATTGATGCCAATTTGTACCGTATGATCATTCCTACCTATAAAACCATACTCTTCAACCTTGCAACGTCAATACCCGTCGAACTGGACCACTGTAAATTGGTGACCACCGGTTCCTATTTTTGCACTGAGAAATACCACTTTTCCGTTGTTAATAACCAGTTATGTGAGACCCAACTTTTGTCTCTTTCCTCCAACAAAACTTGTTCACCCTACCTGTTTAACTTACTAAAAGTTAAAATAGCCCAAATTGACGATTCCACTTGGTTGGTTACTACTCCACAAAAAGTAACTATTGACATTAAATGCTTAGACACCAAGTCAAGGAAAATAGTAACGAAAACGAATCTAATTCATCTCACACCGGATTGCACGGCAGTCATTGACCATGACACCTTGTTGTTCCAAATCAGAACCTCTTCTTCAAAACTTGTAAAGTTGCAAATACCCAATATTGATGCCTTGGATGCAAATAGTGCTAAACACACTAAAACAGCAAGTGTGGATCTGACACCGATCAACATTAAAGAGCTGATTAAAGACCAGTCACAGCTTGGGGGAATACAAAGGGCGCTTGAGCCTGCCAATGTAACGAACTTGCAGTACATTTCTGTAACCACGATTATAATACTAAGTATGATTGTAATAATAATCTTAAGTTTGTTAGTATATACCTATTGTAAACGCCAAGCCTTACAAGATAAATTCATGGCATATATAAAATCAAAAGTATTTAAAGACGATATTCCTAAACCTTTTGAGTTCTTAGAAATCAAAACGTGAAATTCAAATGCTTTGAAATGTCTTAAGAGGGGAGGAGTAATGTAACCACTCACTCAATTAACTATCAAAATAAATGCTTGCTGCCGCGAATTCTATATTTAGAATTCTCTGAACTAACAAGAAGTGTTAGAGTTGTGAAACATTGTGCAATATTGTGAAATTATGTGACGCCACTCAATCACCCCACCCGAAGATGGCAGAAGCTATAAATAGCCGTGCTTGTGTAATTTTAAGTTAGTTTATAGATTTGTGTCTTACAGAACGTTGCTAGTTTTAGATGTGCTTCTTACAGAACGTTACTCTGTACAAATTTGTAACTCCTACATTTAATTAAAAACTTGTGTAGTAAAATAAATAGTTTTTTTTTCGTTAAGGCCACGATTGGCAACTTAACTCCCGTACTAGTTCCAACGGTACTGTAATATTTTTTTGTAAGGCAAGTGCATGAAAACTTCATTTCGCTTTCAATCGTCACGATGCCGTGGTGACTTGATTTACGGTTGGATAACACAATCATATGCGCCCCGTTTTGCAAGCAAACTAAATGTAATGTTCGCTTACGACCCTTTAATGCTAATTGCTTAGCATTATCATGAATTCGTGGTTTTTAGCGTCTTATACGGAAGCAAGATCTTGTAGCCCGTGTTAGCGTCTTGAAAATTTAATTAAAAGTTACGCCTTGCATACTGGATGCTTGGTCGCATTCAACGTGCCTTTCTATTTTTTTTCAATCTTAACAGTTGTGTCGAAGCCATGATGCTAGCGACCGTTAGTTTTCAGTAGTGCATTTGGCCAAGTTTAGCGTCAATTTTGTAATTCTTAATGCTAATATTTTGTCGCAAATTAATTTATCACTTACCGTTTTTAACTATTTACTTAAGTTGAACCTACTTGTCAACTACGCTTTTACGCTTATATAAATTTAAATAGCAATTTTGTGGCGAGGTTAGCCATACGCTTAATTATTATTATTAAACTGTGATATACATTTTGTGATATGATTTGGTTGCCGTATATTGTGTGTGTGTATTTTAATTGTCGATGTATTCTCTGTCTCTCTGGAAATTATACTACCTTGACCTATTTATCTGCGTATCTGATTTGTGCCGTTGCCGTTACCTTTTTATTTTTCAGGTTTGGTTAGTACCGCCTTCTGTAGTGCACTTTTTGTTTAGCAAAGACCTGGGTTACTAGCTACTTGGCGCCCATATTTTATTTTTCATCTAAAGCTTTTGAGTCTTTTGTTTTACCCACGACCAGCTCCGGCTGAGAAGCCGTTGGCCTTTGCTTATTTCCTTTTCAGTCGCCGTAACGGTAACAACGGGTAGTCAGAGGTCCAGGTTCGATAAACTTCGATAAACTCAAGTATAAAGATCAAGTACACATAAAATTAAGTATTTATTAATTTAAATAATTACAAGTCAATGAAAATCATTGTATAATATACAATAAAGTACATAATTCTGTTTTGCGGGCTGACGAGCGCCTGGCGGGTTAGGCAACCCATTGTGGTTGTCTTCGGAAGTTCGACTGTAACCGATGCATTCAAGGGTTAATTTCGTGATTATCCAGAACTCGTTAATTTGAATTTTATGTGGGGCAAGATCAGGCCTTGACCGGGATAAACTGCAGTGCCCAAATTATGGAGGCAAGTGAAATTACAACATTGAATTTTGCCGCTTCTCATGAAGTTACAACAACAAACCTAAGGTTAGATTACGGATCAAAATTGCTCTTTGGAGTTTGGATTTTGATACAAGGGCACTGCAAGAGATTACTGGTGGCTAGAGTCCCCTGTATATAGTTAGATTATAGTAAGGCAAACACGGGTCAATTTTTTATTGGCTACGATCCACTGCGCATGCGCAGTAATGGCATGGAAATGCGAACGGTAGCTATGGCAATGGCAATTAAATGACGTACTGTGAAACTTAATTGCCAAACTATTAAGCGTTAAGTAGAATGACAGGCTTTTGCATATTTTGATGTAAAAATTGGTCAGAACAAGAATTTATTTTAAAATCATTCCCAAAAAATGCAACGTAAAAATATTCGACGATCATTTAAAAGACATTTCGTGATAGATAACCAGCATAAGTATACTTAAAGATGAATTCGAGTTTATTTATATTAAATCAAAACTATACGTATAAAATATTGAAATTCATGAGGTACCTACCATAACAATATAGCACTGTTGAAATGACTGTGAATCGATATGAACATCAAACTATCGAAATACTGAATCAAATAGCAGTAATAAAAGGCGGAATTCACTGCAACAAGTAGCGGGTGTGACACATTACAAAAGCTACTACATAAAGTTAAACAATGATCAGGTAAACTGACGGTAAATGAATTGTAAAGACAGGTAACCAATTATAACAAATGCAAAAATACACACAAAAAAGGTTACGACGACCGCAGCTTTACGTCAACTGTCCGATACTTCGTCGAATCAACCTGTACAGTTAGGTTGCAAACGTTAATAATACAATAAACGATACCTTTAACAAGCTTGGCTAGCGGCATTTTGATGTCCCATGCTACCGCAATCACCTGCTTCCCAGATACTGCAGAAGACACCAACGGGATACTACACCAACTCAACGTAAAGATGCGGCTGGGCGAAATCAGACGGATAATCATCTCATACGAGCGAAATGTGAAGTACGCACAGAATGGCATAACGACAAAGCGATGGCTTCGCGAACACATGACAAGCCGCTCAATGAGCTTTTACAAAGAGTCCGCCCAACGACGTATTATAGGGGATGCCGCCCCAACGGTAAATGAAAACTCAATGGCTCACAATAATCCACAACGACACCCCGTTCGGTCACGCTCGTAACCAACGTGCAGTTCAATTAAGTCAAAACAATGCGAAACGCAAAACTGGCGTTGAAGCCACGCAAGTCCAAATCATAACTAAACAGCGCTATACACGCACAAACGTTAGCCGGTAAACACGCAATAATTAAACGTCAAAATCCCTCGCAAACGCAATCCGCGAAGGGAAAGCGTCGCGGGAGCGGCAATTCAAAAAACCAACTGTTGCTTCGGACGCCGGGTCTATTCTGACTCGGAAAATGTGCGCAGACAGCGAGATCGATAAAGTGGTGGGAGCAAAAACTGAAGCTCGCTCTATCGAGCACACGGCATCCGTCCCCTAAATTCACGCCAAAAACATGCAGGAAAGTAAAGCACCTCTATAATACGAGCATGCTTGTCAGCTATATTGAATCACATCACAAAAGCGACAAATTCAAAAAATTTGTTACTTTTCAGAAAATTAAAATATATTAATGTCTATACGTTTAATAATACTAATTCGAGGCTGAACAACCGGTCATGCTCGAAGATTTTGAAATCTGAAAACCAGGAAAGGCCGTAAATAGTTTATTCAAAAATGAATCAATGTTTTAGGCTTACCTTATATCCAAAAAAAAGTATTCCTTAGTCTTGAAATAGACTGATTTTTTAATAAGGAATATGATAGGCAACGCATAAAAGGCAAAAAGACACAGAAAAACACAAGGTTAGAAGCTAGAACAGCAAGCATAGATAATGTAACCCACAACGAGTGAACTGTTTGACGTTGTAAGGTTATGTTTTGGTTGCATCATGGCTACCAACATGTAAACGCGAAAGTACTGTGATGCAAGATTTTATGCAACTTGTGCGACATGCGTCTGCTTGTATTATAAAGGGCTCTACAGGAAAGCAAGTCGTAGACGGATATAATCCATTCAGTTAACTCCCGTGACACAGAATAATACAGAATGGCCTGTCGGCTTAAAATTCAGCTAGTTTTTTTTTGCGCATGCGCGAGTATTTCGTGCCTTTCTAAGCAGTATTTGCATACAGCTTCTTTCTCTCTCTTTTATAATAAACTTCGTTGGTACTTCTGTTCATCCATTTCTCTAAAGATTATGAATTATAAAACGTCACTTGAATAAATAATTTAAGTGTCAAAGTGAAAACAAAAGCATTAAATTTAAAGGTGCGCCAATCTCAAATCTAAAAATTGTTAATAGCCTAATAGAGATTTTCATATTAACCAACACATTGTGACTTTTATGTCACGGGAGTTAAGTGAATGGATTATAGATATTTCAATCAGCGGATATTCTTGGCGCGCCAACAAATCGAAACAGAGATACACAGAACGCCTTAATAATCGTTGGCTGTAAGCGAATAACACAGCTATGTAAGTTAGAAAGCCACTAAATGCCTGCACAAAACTGTAGATGCTTAAATTTAGGCGGAATAATTCGAAAAACCCATATATAAGTGGGGTCGTAATTTATGAAATAACGCTAATTAGCCGTACGTTCATGCAATCTAAAAAAATCCTTACAGCCGGGCTAATTTTGCATTTTATTTGTTTTTGTCGAGATTTTCAATTACACAAATTATTATAAGAAATCTGAGTCAGGGTCGTCAAAATATCTCTTTCGAAATCCAGTCAATCTGGCACATGTTAATAGCGTACTGGGTGATGTGGTTAGCATCACGCCTTCGACGACTGCCTTACTTTCCCTACTTCCACAACTGTGGATTTAGTACCCAATTTTTAAAGCGACTGGGTGGTCCGCCTGGCAGTTGCGAGGATTGAACCCCGTACCGTGGCACCGCAGCCTAAGCTCCCTAACCGCTCAAACACGCTGGCAACACATTATAAACATATACCTTTACGAAATATGTGACCAAAATTCAATACAAACAAGAATTGTAAAATTATTGAAGCATTTATTTTAAATAAGCAAGTATCCAAATATATATAGATTAAGAATATATACTTGTAATTATACAGGGTGTCTCAAAAAGAATGGGACACCGATTAGCCATAGATTCCTTGCGTCATAATAAATCGATTAAACCTAATATACCTTAGTACAAAGTCTCTTCAGTAAGAAGTTATAGGGCCTTGAAGTTCAATTTTTTATTTTTTATTTTTTTGTTAATTTCCACAAATGTAGAGATATCGATTTGAATTTTGGTGTACATACTTACTATTATGTACTGCACTAATAGGAAAAATTTCATAAACTAGACCTGACTGTAAAGGGCACTTTACCTAACTTTCAAAACTTTTTTTAGCTCTAACTTCGTTATATGTAACATTTTTTAAAATCTTAGGTTATTCTCTGAAAGAGAATTGAAAAGCACAAAAATAATGTACTCTTAGTTCTTAAGCCTAAAAGCAACCGTTTACCGTAAAATTCCCATCAAATGTTTTTGGTTGTCATTAAGATGTGCAATTATCAAGTAGCCATGATCACGAAACAATGGGTAATGATTGTAATCTAGTAAACAACAACAAGAAATCAATTAATGACGTTGGTGACATCAGGTTTTTGTCTTTTGTGCTTACGAAAATGCTGCGACATAACGAACCTTTTAGCATTGGAGAATTCGTTATGTAGCGGCATTTTCTTAAACATAAGAGAACAAATTCTTATGTCACTAATATCATTAATTGATTTATCATTGTTTTTTACTAGATGACCATTGGTTTTGTGATCATGGCTACTTGATAATTGCACGTCTTAATAACAACCAAAAACCTTTGATGGGCATTTTAAGGTAAACGGTTGCTCCTACGCCTATGAAGTAAGAGTACATTATTTTTGTGTATTTTAATTTTCTTTCAGATAATAACCTAAAATTTTAAAAAATGTTACAGATAACGAAGTTAGAGCTAAAAAATGTTTCGAAATTTAGGTAAAGTGCCTTTTACAGTCAAGTCTAGTTTATGACATTTTTTTCTATTAGTGAAGTATATAATAGTAAGTATGTATACCAAAATTCAAATCGATATCTTTACATTTGTGAAAATTAACAAAAAAATAATAAATAAAAAATTGAACTTCTTACTGAAGAGACTTTGTACTAAGATATATTAGGTTTAATCGATTTATTATGACGTAAGGAATCTATGGCTAATCGGTGTCCCATTCTTTTTTAGACACCCTGTATACATGTAATTATTACATAACTATTTAGACTTTGCATTCTAATAAAACTAGGCATTTCAATACTATGAAAAATTAATATATTATATTAGTATTACATATTAAAACTTAACAGTTCTAAAATAAAAGTTAGCGAAAAGCTCTACTGCAAACAGAAAATGAGCAAAAAAAGTGATTCATTGTTCGGCACTCGAATTAGAAAATCTCTCTTCTAGCCACCGGGCAAATGTTTACCGTAGAGGGGCAATCTGCAGTTGTCGAGATGCTGCTGTATTTTTCAACTAACTCCACATTTCAATATCTAGGCCGCTTCTATTGTACGCGGCGCTGTAAAGATAATAGAAATTACATAGATATCACTTCGAGATCTACACTTTTTGCATTCATTTGAAGTAAAGGTAATGTGATAGGTACCTTCCATCAGTTGAACGAAGATATTTGTTTCGATTATGTTTATTTTAAAACCAAATGCGGAATATACTGTGGTATATACTTCCAACATCTCTTGCAAATTAGCCCTGGAGTGAGCAAAGGGTTACATAATACATGTTCTAGAGCAGGGATGAGCAACCCGCGGCCCGCGGGCCATATGCAGCCCGCCACACTTTCACGTGCGGCCCTCCAAAAATTTTACATGTTGACTTTAAAAAATTCCTACAGTGTCCCGCAGATCCATTGTACCTTAAGCGTGTTAACTTAATTTTTGGAAAAGATGCCGACATCATAGATAGGAACTGATGCCATCATTTCCAAAAATTTAACATTGGCATTTCTTGGTATGAAATGTTACGCCGGGCGGCTTTGTTTGATGCTACGCATATGTGTCGAAAACGCTGCATCGGCAAGCGGCGTAAAGTCAAAGCTCAAAGGGTACCTATGTCAACTTCTTCAGAAACCCGAAAATATGCCCAGCATTTACAAAAATTAATAAAGGAATTTGAATCGCGATTTAAAATATTTAGATCAAAAAAAGCGTTCTTAGTTTTCTTCACCATTTAATATAGAGGTGGAAACAGTTCCGGATGAGTTACAAATAGGATTACTACATTTACAAAACGACACGGATTTAAGAAATAAATTTGAAAATGTTGACATACATAATTACCCTCAAAATTTCATAAATTTGGAAAAATTCCTAGGATTAGGCATACATTCAAAGTAAATAATGACACTTTTTGGAAGCACCATGTCTGCTAACAATTATTTTCCGCAATAAAAATAATAAAAATCTGGTGTGATACACTCACACAACTTCCTTTTACAGTGATCTTATAATTAGTCAAAAATTTCATTTTTAATTTTTAACCATTTGTTAAAAGTTTTCAAAAATTACAAATTCTACAAAAACGGTACAAAATCGAGTGTTAGTTAAAGAGACAAATTTTCTCTAGAATTTTAAGCAGAATTCAAAAATGTAATAATATACCGGGTGTTTTATTTAAAATAGGAGTTAATAAAAAAAAATAGAAAAAAAACAAAAGAAACCCACTTTAGAAGTATTCAACTGGAAAATCACCTATCTCACATCAATACACATTAAAAATGTAAGAAAAATGTAAAGTTTAAAAAAAATCGTTAGAGCCGTTTTTGAAAAAATCGAAAAAAACTGAAAAATCACAAGAGTAAACACCTACTTCCGGTTATGCGATTTTCTTCAAAAGCTTGCTGTCTTATCTACATAGTACACAAAACTTATATATGAAGTTTCAACGCCATACCTCTTTTCGTTTTTGAGATATTCTGTTCACAGACAGGCAGACAGACACACAGACACACAGACAGACCAATGAAAAAAAATATGTTTTTTGGGATCAGAGGACTCTAAAACGTGAAGATCCGTTGAAAACTCAATTTCGAATTTTTGGGGTGAATCCAATACTTCCTTTATAGTAAAAGGAAGTAAAAAGCGATGACCGATTGAGATTAAATTATGTACGGTTAGAAAGCTACGTGCGAGTTGTTGTGTCGTCTATGTCTGCTAATATAGACTAATTGATGCCAAAGAAGCAATGTCAAATGTCTCATTAAATAATCTTTATCACACATATCTTTCGCCGTTTTTATTTCTATTAATGAGTGTTTTATTGCTGTAATTTTTACTTCCTTTTACTATAAAAGAAGTATTGGATTCACCCCAAAAATTCGAAATTGAGTTTTCAACGGATCTTCACGTTTTAGAGTCCCCTGATCCCAAAAAACATATTTTTTTTCATTGGTCTGTCTGTGTGTCTGTCTGTCTGTGTGTGTGCCTGTGAACAGAATATCTCAAAAACAAAAAGAGGTATGGCGTTGAAACTTCATATATAAGTTTTGTGTACTATGTAGATGAGACAGCAAGCTTTTGAAGAAAATCGCATAACCAGAAGTAGGTGTTTACTCTTGTGATTTTTCAGTTTTTTTCGATTTTTTCAAAAACCGCTCTAACGATTTTTTTTAACTTTACATTTTTCTTACATTTTTAATGTGTATTGATGTGAGATAGGTGATTTTCCAGTTGAATATTTCTAAAGTGGGTTTCTTTTGTTTTTTTTTCTATTTTTTTTATTAACTCCTATTTTAAATAAAACACCCGGTATATTATTACATTTTTGAATTCACCTTAAAATTCTAGAGAAAATTTGTCTCTTCAACTAACACTCGATTTTCTACCGTTTTTGTAGAATTTGTAATTTTTGAAAATTTTTAACAAATGCTTAAAAATTAAAAATGAAATTTTTGACTAATTATAAGATCACTGTAAAAGGAAGTTGTGTGAGTGTATCACACCAGATTTTTTATACTAGTTATATTTTGTTAATAAAGAGATAATCTGAGTTCATAATTCAGTGTTTGTATTATCATAAGTTTCTTACATGCGGCCCGCACAACATTTTTAAATTTGTAGCTGGCCAGTTGTAAGGAAAGGTTGCTCATCCCTGTTCTACAGTGTTTAATTTTAGCTTTTAGTCTGTTCTGTGTAGTCAGCCATCCATTCTACAAATGACACAAATAACTCATGTATAAGCCGTTCACGATCTTTTTGGGTCAGGTGAGGCTATGACCATCTAGTAATTTTGTTGGCAGAACCTCTGTTGCAACTAAACCCCCTCATGGAAATTGACACTTTTTGTGTTAGGTTAGGTTGTTTTCAGTTTAAAGTTATATTTTCTGAATAGGTACATTGTTGCCGGATATTCTCTAGTCTTCACATCAACTCGCGTTCTTTTAAATTTGGTATGTCCTCTTTAAATTGGAAGTAGCATCGTTTAATGGAAATTTTTTGTTGTAACATAATTATTTTGGACATTTGATAAATCATTTTATTTTATTACGAATATTAAAATAATAAATCTGGCAATGTGGTGGCAAGAAAATGTCGAACAGACACTGACAGAAAAAAAAATTGCACCCGCTACATCATCGAATCAGTTAGTCCAACATGGAAAGAAAAAATCATAGCCAACTCTGTCCCAAAAAGGTCGTGAACGGCTTATACGAGGGGGCATCTTTAAAACATTTTCACCATTCAACTGTTTTACTGCGGCTGAATGTGTCATCAGTGTCATCACCGTCCTGTACTTGAAGCCTTCTGAAATGTCCACGGGTTTTACAACTTCGTTCACAAGATACTTCTTCACAACCCACTGTTCCATGCCAGCGCTAACACTGTTGTTTGCCCTATCGTACACACTCAATTGTGTATTAGAGCAGAAAGCATATCGAACTTTGTTTCACATATTTCAGAAAGGATAGTATCACAGCTCGGAAATTGTTTTACTCCCTCCATCTGTTTCTTTGATCAGGGTCGGCATGAGGTAATACTTTGCTACAACTGGTATCTAGAAGTGACGCCTCCCCCCCTGGCCCACAGAAAAGACGCGGAATTTTTGAATACTTCTATCTTAATAGCAAAACATTTGTTTACAAAAACACTATAAATTAATAGCTATCCAAAAATACATATTTTGTTATTAATTTTTGTAAATGAATAAAAACTAAAAGTTATCTACATATTATGTAATTTATAAGGTGACCATTTATCCTAAAGTGAAATAGAAAAAGAAGTGGGGGTAGTTACTGGAATTGGGTAAGATTATAAGCCTCTATATTTTCAAAATCTAATTAAGTAACCAAGATATATATTTTAAGAATATAAAAATGTACATTGTCATTTTAATAATAATAAATAGATTTATTTCTAACGGGAACTAAATTCCCAATTACAGGAAATATAAACAAATCAATAACTTAATTAGTGTCGCCAAGACTTAAATCAAATAAAACAAAATAATTGACTATCTCCTAAACCAAACTATGACATAGCACCACAACTGTGAAACAGTATAATAATAAAATTAAATTAAATGCACCGCCTAAATCCACATATTATAATATAATAATCAAAAATTCCCCCGAGTACAAAATTACTTCAGTCGGAAATTGAAATCGCAACTGACCACTTGTGAACGAAAATATATCAATATTTACGTCCATTTTACTGAACGCATTTGACATTGCTATAATAGGCGATTTGAAATGCACGTTAGTCCTAGAAAGCGGGTATGAAAATGAAAATTGACCTCTGGTCTTTAAATCAGGCAGTCGGAATTGCAATTGAGATAAAAGTGTAGGGACGTCAACATAGTAATTAATTAAAATAAATAGAAAAAATTAACAAATGTAACGTTCTACTATTTGATAGTTCAGTCAAATTAAAATGAATGCACAAAGAATTATAATCAGTGATGAAGTCATTAACACCGGACTTATAAAGACAATACCTTAAAAACGTTTTCTGTATTCTTTCGATTCTAATTGTGTAATAAGTATATCATGGATTCCAAATTATGTCCGCATATTCCAATTTAGTACGTACAAGTGAGTTGAAAAGAGTTATTAATGAGTCAATACAATTGAATGAATGTGAATTACGAATTAAAAAGCCTAATTGTTTAGATGCAGAATTTAATAAGGTTTCAATGTGTTGATTAAATTTTAAGAATGGATCGAAAGTAACGTCAAGGTCATGAAAACTTGTAACACGGTCTAAATTAACATTATTCACGGTTTACTGGAACAAAATGGAATTGGATTTACAAGAGTAAGTCATATATTGGCATTAACTGATTAGATACTGACCATTCCCAGATTCTATTAAAATCATCTTGCAGTCGTTCGCAATCAGAAATGTCATTAACTGTATAAAATAGTTTTAAATCATCTGCATATAGTAATTTAGAGGCATAGTTAACAACATGAGTTATATCGTTTATAAATATAATAAACAGTAACGGTCCCAGAATGCTGCCCTGGGGAACTCCAGAGTACGCAGTAAATTCGTAAGATAAATAACCGTTAAGATAAACTTGTTATTTTCTATCCGCTAAATAAGAATCAAATAGCTTAATTAAGTTTATAGGAAAGTCAAAAATGTCAAGTTAGAATAACAGAATCGAATGATTAACAGAATCGAATGCCTTAGCAAACTCGGTATAAATGACGTCAACCTGTATTCCATTGTTAAGTGCATCTGAAATAAACTGAGTAAAAATAGCCAAATTAGTGACCGTTGAACGTTAATTTATCGAACCATGTTGGTCTATGGATAATAATGGAGCAATTTGTTGTTGAATACTGTTATTTAATAGGGATTCGAAAATTTTACCAAAGATGCAAAGAAGAGATATGGGTTGGTAATTTGTAATGTTTGACTTAAAACCTTTTTTAATTATATGAATTACTTTGGAGTATTTCCATTTATTTGGAAAAAAAGTATTAGTTATACACAGATTGAAAATAAAGCATAAAGGAGTCGCTAGAAAATTGGCACATCCTTTAATAATCTAAGTGGGAGCATTATCAGGTCCTAAAGAGCGAGTACTTTTTAGCTTTTTAATAACACCAAGAACTTCCGGAGCTGTAAAATTAGAGATACTAATATTCAAATTTGAAGTAGTGTTGGAGTTGTTTAACAAATTATTATTTAAGTTGTTACTATTGCCATTAACATAGCAGCTACTGAAAAAATCAGCAAAAGCATTTACAACCTCCAACTGTAAAGCGATTATGATCAATCATTGTTCTAGGAACATTTGCACATTTATCTTTACTTTTCACAAAAAACCAAAAGTTCTTAGGGTTATCATTAATATTATTTTCTATATCGGAAAGGTATTCTCGATAGCTCTCACGTATAAGTGTTTTGATATCAGCACGTATTTTTTAAAAGTTATTGTAATGTGTTTGGGAACCTGTAGATTTGAAAAGACGTCTATATTTTTCTTTGAGTTTAAAGTTTTTTATAATTGATGTATTGAACCATCGAGGAGGTTTCCTTTAATAAATTTGGGTATGCAATCATCAAAAACAGAATATATGATATTTATTATAAAATTTGTCAACGGCCCGATTAACAGAACTTAGATCATAAATAGGAGAACAATCAGCATTTCTCATAAATTTCGTGAACAAGTCATAATCGCCTCTTCTAAAGTTGTATAGTAATTCCTGATTAGCTCCACAAGTTTTCAGCTTCGCCACATAAGTATAAAAAAAACAAAGTGAAGAAGGATGATGCGAGTCAGGAAATGTCAACACTGATACGAGATTAGTACTTTATGTAACTAGTCCTCAAAGCAAGGCTTTAGGGGACGAGTCGTAATGTTTCCGGACGAGGCGGAGCGAAGGGCAGCCGAGTCCGTAATATAAAGATGAGTCCTCTAAAGCCATTTGAGGACGTGTTGCATACAACGTTTTTTTGTATTAGCTCTCCAAACATTATAATATGAAGTTTCAATTACCATTAACGCGGCATTATATTAGGAGGCCGCGCGAAAATGTATTTTTTGCTCCCCAAACTGGTTACTTTGGAAACTGTCTAGAATCCTCAAAATGGCCATTTAGAGGCCTTGTACTTAAAGTAGTCATGGCAACTAATGTTTGAGTCCGCTAAAATGTCGCCATGACGACTTTAAGTACAAGGCCTCTAAATGGCCATTTTAAGGATCCTAGACAGTTTCCAAAGTAACCAGTTTGGGGAGCGAATACAAAAAAAAATTAAATCAAGTATTCTACCCTTTTCATTTGTAACATAATTCAGTTGCTGCAAATCTAAGAATTTCATAAAATTAATTAAAGCCTGTGTTTTCAGAAGCAATTCTATATTATTATTATTAAAATATTTCTAATAATCACAACAATTAAAATAGCCAACAATAATGCAGTTTTTCTCAAAAACAAAAGACAGACTACCTAAGAAATCAAAAAGGTAGTTCATAATCATTGTTACTCGCATCTGTGATGTATATTAACACAAAATAAGAAAAACAATATGGACAGAAATTGACTTTAAAGCAAAGTATATCGCAGAATTTATCGCACACTGAGTTAATTTACCTGTTGCACTTGATATTGTGACTGCACCGGTGCTAATAATCCCCCGCCTTTTTGTTTACCAGACGCCGCAATGTTTCGGTTCTTTCAAAATAAGGTGTAATTAGTACCAAACAGTTCGTTATCCGAAATACCATCTTGTAACCATGATTCAGTAATTAGAATATCGAAATCGTTGTTCAGAATATATAAGTAGAATTTGTTTACCTTGGAGTTCAAACCGCGCACATTTTAGTAAAACAGTTGAATGTTTGTCGAACTGGGGGCCGGTTGCAGAAAGCAATGTTAAGTCTGGTGTTAGCTAACATCGCGTCAAAGTGAACAAAACCGAATCAAATCTCAAATGCTTATGGTAACTAATACATTAGTAAACAAAATTTGATGCGATTTTGTTCACTTTGACGCGATGTTAGCTAACACCAGACTTAACATTGCTTTCTGCAACCGGCCCTGGGGGTAGTTTAGAAGCCAAGGCATTAGCAGATGTGTTAGAAGGCTCCTAGATTTTAGGGAGATTTTCAAGCGAACGGATTTTTATAACATTAGAATTGTCATCCTTCTTCATATTAATATGTAGTACCGTTTTTAGTCCATACATATTTAAAATACAGATTAGTCCTTAGCATACCATAACAATTTTTTATTAAATGGCGAAAGATGCTCGTTAATATATTGCAATGGCTTCACGTTTCGGCACCATAAGTATTTGATATGGTATGCTAGTA
Organism: Agriotes lineatus; assembly: GCA_940337035.1. Taxonomy (NCBI): domain Eukaryota; kingdom Metazoa; phylum Arthropoda; class Insecta; order Coleoptera; family Elateridae; genus Agriotes; species Agriotes lineatus. Next base: position 50,875 of record CALNHX010007565.1, read on the forward strand.
TACCACACTTTGCTGAGACATAATTATGTTATGAATGTACCACCTCAGCAGTGTCAATTACATATGTTAAAGTATGTATAGTATAGTATAGTGATATGATTATTGTTAAATATAATTCATTGTAGTAAATTCGATTGCCCTGCTCTGCTAGCTGTGAGTATTAATTTCGTATTTATCTAATAATTTCAAATGATTTCTGCTTGAAAAATACTATTGCCATGAAAACTCAATCAGGGCTAGGTTCATATATCTAGTTGTCTTATATTTGACTTGTCGTATTTAGAATAAATCTCAATTGTCAAATGACCTTAAATGTCACTTATATTGAATGAATTCAAATCTATTCCTCTACTTGTAATCAGATACGACCAACGTACACTGTTCTCAATATTATTATGACGTATGACATTCTCTATCTTTTATAGTAAGTACTAACTCTTCTAATTATTGCAAGTAATAAATATTGGTCATATACATCAGTTTTATTCTAGGCTAAACTACTAACCAACCTTATTAACCCTCCAGTGCTAACATTCGGTCCCACGCACCGACTCCCACTATTTTCCCCGAATATACAGGAATCGCGCGCCCCTGAGGGTTCAGCGCTCCGCTATCTTAATTTCCGTTAGTTAGTAGTCGACTGTCGCAGTTTAAGGTGCGTTCGAGTGTTTTTGCTACTTTTATGCGACTTCGGTCTCATAGATCTGTGTTAGTATTGGTGTTAAAGATTTGCGAAGAAAAGGTAAGTCTTTTTACATACTTTTTGTAAATACCATGGTGATAAATGGTTTTGTGTAAAAAGTGTCCTAACTATTATTGTTTACGTGGATGGCGTGTGTCAGCGTTTTTGCAGGTTTTATATCACTTCGGTCTCATAGACCTGTGTTAGTATGGATGTTAATATATTTGTAAAAATTACAAAAAAGGTTATTTTTAATATTTTTAGTAAAATGACATAGTAATTATTTATTTGTTTTAGACACCCGCCGTCTCAAAAGATTAAAACCCGTTCGAAAAATATTGTCATTCATTTGCCAGGCACGCAAGGACCAGCACGCGAGTCTTCGAATAATATTATGAACATTTGGTTATGTTTCTTCAGTGATGACATAATAAATCTTATTGTTGAATTTACCAACCTGTCCATATCACAGCATCAATATTCTAGAGAATATCGAACAGCAACTATTACAGATGCAATCGAAATCAAGGCATTACTAGGTCTCTTATACCTTTCTGCAATACGAAAAACCAACCATTTAAATGCAGAAGATTTGTGGAAAACTAACGCTACTTCAATTGAAATGTTCAGGCTAACAATGTCATTAGAACGTTTTAGATTTTTGTTGAGACATTTGAGGTTTGATGACAAAAATACTCGTCCAGGGAAGCAAAATACAGATAAGTTGGCAGCAATTCGAGAGCTGTTTGATTTGTTTGTTTTGAGATGCAAACAAAACTATACGCCATCAGAGTACACTACTGTCGATGAAATGCTCGCAGCTTTTCGGGGAAAATGTAATTTTCGGCAGTATATACCAAGCAAACCAGATAAATATAGTATCAAAATATTTGCCTTGGTTGATGCCAAAACTTTTTATACCACGAACATGGAAGTGTACGTCGGAAAGCAACCTCCTGGACCATTTTAGACTGACAACAGCGCACAAGCAGTTGTGGAACGTCTTGTAGAACCTATAGCTAATACTGGAAGAAACGTTACGATGGATAACTGGTTTACCAGTTTTCCACTATGCCAAAGCTTGTTGGAGAAAAAACTAACGGTGGTAGGTACCATAAAAAAGAACAAACGCGAACTACCCCCTGAATTTGTGTCGGGAAGTAGACCAGTAGGCTCAAGTATGTTCGGTTTCCACCAAAGCGGAACATTAGTTTCATATATTCCTAGAAAAGGAAAAAATGTTCTTCTTCTGTCAACTATGCATGACGACGACAGCCTTGACGAAACTACGGAAAAACCAGATATTATTATGATGTATAATCATACAAAAAGTGGTGTCGATATAGTCGACAAACTGTGTGCCGGCTATAATTGTGCTAGAAACACGAGAAGATGGCCTATGGTAATTTTTTATCGCATACTAAACATAGCTGACACAAACGCCTTTGCAGCTTTTAATTCAAAAAATCCAGAGTCAAATATGCTTCGAAGATTTTTTTTGCGGCTCATCTAAAACGGCGTGCTTATATCCAACAAGTGCCACAGTTATCCCGTATGAGGATTAAAGAAATGTTCCAAATTGAGCCACATTCTGCCATTCAAGAACAAGACAAACCCTTTGGTAGATGTTCTTTTTGCAATACAAAGAAAAACCGGAAGACAAAGTACAAATGTATCCAGTGTAATAAATTTTTGTGTCTTGAGCACGTTATAGCAATGTGCAGAGAATGTGTTGGACATGTCAATAATGGCAACCCCCAAGAGAACTAAATAGCGTTGTAGTTTTAAAGTATTTATATTAATTTTATTATCAGTTACAGTTACTTTACGTTTCCTTTGTAAAATTATTTTCAAATAAAGCAATAAAGGTGTTTCAGTGGTTTTTTTAACATAAACATAAATTAAAAATGAAAAAAATATAATAAAAATCAGCTTTTGTTCAATTCGGTCTTACAGACCGATGTTAGTACTCGTGTTGCATAAATCATGTTAGTACTCTAGGGTTAAAGCCACTAATTGCACATCCAGTACCACGGACCCCTTTACAACAGTCACCACACGAACACGTCCAACCGCAAGTAACTGTCCAACCAATTACAGCCGTCAAATCTTCCAGAAAATCTCAAAGTAATCGAACAATCCAACCTCCGTTTAACCAAAACTGCGCCTGTCGACTTACAGATCAATCCTTCACAACCCTCTTCTGCCAGTAAACTATCTTTGATGTACTCCAAATTTAATATTCCTTCCTTGCAGGTTTAACTGTCACGACGATCCGTCCTCTGCATGCAAATGAAACACCCAAATACAGCTAATCACTCAGAATGCTCCCCGAGCAGATACATCAGTCCTCCATCAACGGCTCCTACACCTGCAGTACTCCGCACCAGTCGAATCCTTTTCATTCCTTTTTTTAAAACTGTATCAGGTTTGGTTTTCGTGAGTGACGGATGTGTGTTAACGCGAGCTCCGACAGTTTAGTAAAATTAATAGTGTAGAACTGAAACAACCGAGTGCAACGAAGTACAGTGAAGAAGGGGACGGCAGTGCGTAAAAGGCATCTAAAATTCACCGGCGGGAAGAAGCAAACAGAGCCGCAAATTAAGTGTTAAGGGCGACAAATAACTCGCAACATACGGAAACCGGCGGAATAGCGAGCGACCTTGCGACCTTGCAGGCCAGACGGAGCCGGAACGTGCCGTAAAAATAAACACAGATGCGGAAGGTCAATAACAGAGCGATTAAATTACTCAAAACAAGACCCGAGCACGAAAAATTATAAACAGAATATAAAACGCGGCCAAAGACCTAACAAATCAACAGCAACATAATCAGATGAGTAAAAACAAGCAAATACAACAACGCGAAAGGGCGAGCAGTACTGGGCAGCTCAACGAATTTTTTAAACGAAAAAGAGGAACAACTAACAACGAACCAGCAAGTCCAGAAGACTACGCCGAGGTATTTCAAAAAAGCAAGATAATACTCAGATCGCCGAATAATAAAGCAGAAAGCAAGAAAGGAAAGGAAACCAACGTAAACAAGACCCAAGAAAAAAACTCAGTAGAAGCAGGGGAAGAAAAAGAAAAAATGGACGAATTAAAACAACTAATAATTAACATGTCCGCCGACCTGAAAAGCGAGATAAGTAAAAGTAACCAGGAGCTGAAGAAAAACAACGAAGAAATGGGGAAGATGAAAGAAGAACTAAAGAAAAACAATAAAGAAATAAGAAGGCTGAAGGAAGAAATGATACGAAAAGAGACAAATTGGGAAAGAGAAAAAAATCAACTAATTAAAAGAATAGGACTGCTAGAAGAAAAATATGAGATTCAAGAAAAAGCAAAGAAACGAAACAACATCATCATAAAAGGTCTACAAACAAGAAAAGAAGAAACGAAGAGGGAAGTAGAGAACTTTATGCGAGAAACACTGGGAATAACGCCAAAGATTACGGAAGCATACGCTGTGGGTAGAGAGGAAGGAAAACAAGCAATACTCGTAGAAGTGAGCGAATGGAGTCAGAAAAAGATTATAATGGAAAATAAACATAAACTGAAGGGTAAACGAATTTTCATCGAGTGTGACATGACGCTAACAGAACGAAAAATACAGATGGCAATAAGAGAAAGGGCAAAAGAGGAAAGAGAAAAAGGAAATCGAAGCAAAGTGGGATATCAGAAACTAGAAGTAGAAGGAAAACTGTACGTATGGGACCACGAGAGCAAAGAACTAAAGCCAAAAAACTAAACGAAGAAGAGCAGAATGTAAAGAGGACGACAGAAGCTATGAATAGGACAACGAGTAAGGAAAATAAACCAAAAAATAAACAAAAAAAGAATTCCAAAACTAAAAAAATAAGAATTGCGACATGGAATATTAAAAGTATGCTAGAAACGGGTAAAATAAACACAATAGCAGAAGAACTACAAAAATATAAAATAGAGGTGGCGGCAATACAGGAACTGAGATGGGCAGGAAATGGAGAAATAACCAAAGAAAAATATAGTGTGCTGTACAGTGGAGAAAATAAGCAAGGACAAAATGGGGTGGGATTCATAGTGAATAAAGACACCAGGCACAGAATAATACAATTTACACCAGTAAATGGCAGAATAGCGACGCTAAGAATCGAAGAAAAAACTAAAAAGAAAACGACATTAATAGTAGTATATGCACCCACGGAATCAAGCGAAGAAGAAGAAAAAGAACGGTTCTATGAAGAACTGCAAAGTGTCATTGAAAGAATAACGGCACAGGATAATATAATCGTATTAGGAGATTTCAATGCACAAGTAGGAACAGAACAATACCTAAAGGATGTAAGCGGGGAACACACGGCACACAAGTCTACAAATGACAATGGACACAGAATGTGCGGCCTAGCAGCAGCGATGAACTTAACAATAACGACCACTAGATTTCAACATCCCAGGGCCCATAAAGTAACCTGGAGACACCCAAACGGTACCATAGAAAATCAAATAGATCATATCTTAATCGCAAAAAAAATCTGAAAAATGTAAATGATGCAAGAACTTATCGTGGAGCAAATGGAGACACGGACCACTATTTAGTAGTAATGACTATGAAAGATAGAAGGGATACAAGAGGGCAAAAAACAGCATCAAAAATAACAAGAAAATGGGATGTGGAAAAACTGCAAAATGAAGAACTGCAAAAAAGGTATGAAGAAAGTTTAGAAGAAAACAAAGAACAACAAGAGGGTGAGGGGGAAGACGTGGAGTCTAAATGGCAGAAAGTTAAAAACAATATTATAATGGCAGCAAGAAAAACAATAGGCTACAAAAAAGGCGAAACCAAAAACAAAGAATGGTATGACCAAGAATGCCGAGAAATAACTGAAATAAAAAACAAGATTTGGAAAACATGGCTGGGGACCAGGAAGGAAGAAGACATGGAACAGTACAGGTATTATAGAAACAAAGCAAAAAATGTATTCAAAAGGAAGAAAAACCATTGGATGAACGAGAAACTTGATGAAATAGAAAATGAGAACAAAAACTGTAATCTGAGGAATTTCTATCAAAAATTCAAAAGTAATCAGAACAAGCAAAAGATAAAAATAAGAGCATTTAAAAACAAAGATGGCAAGTCAACACACGAAGAAAAAGAGATCAAAGAAATATGGGAAGACCACTTACGAGAACTAAAAATCGAAGATAGTCAACAGAATCAACTGTATAGAGAAGACAGGCCACAAATCAGAGATATCGAAGGAGAAGAAGAACCTGAACCAACTTTAGAGGAGATACAGGCAGTAATAAACAGGCTAAAAAACAACAAATCGCCCGGGAATGATGGTATACCAAATGAATTACTATTAAAATATGGAAGAGAAAAGACAACACACCAGATGTACAAGATGATAAGGGAGATATGGAAAAAGGAAACAATGCCAAAAGAATGGAGAAGAGGGATAATAACTCCGCTGTATAAGAAAGGAGACCCGGAAAACTGCGCCAGCTACAGGGGAATCACGTTACTCAACACGTCATACAAAGTTTTTACGCATGTACTAAAGAACAGATTGAGGCACAACAGACGCACTACATATAATGGAACAAATAATGGAAAAAGCATATGCCTATAACATCGAACTTCACATAGCGTTTCTAGACTTCAGAAGTGCATTCGACTCTATCAATAGACAAAAGATGATACAGGAGCTAAAAGAATCAGGGATTCCCAAAAAACTAGTAAAATTAGTAAAAATGACCATGGAAGAGACCGAAGCAGCAGTAATGATAAATGGAATAATAACAGACTTCATCACAATAGATACAGGTGTGAAACAAGGGGATATACTATCACCAATACTTTTCAACATGATAATTGAGAAAATCGTACAGAAAGTAGGAATACAAGGGACAATTATCAACAAAGGAACCCAAGTTATTGCCTATGCCGACGATGTAACGATAATTAGTAGAACAAAGAAAGAGCTGATAGAGAAACTCAAAAGCATCGATAAAGAAGCTAAATACTATGGCCTCCAAATTAACGAAGCCAAAACAAAATATATGAAGTTCGACAAGAATCCAGCACAAAGACAGGACATTCAGGTAGAGCAGTACACATTAGAAGGGGTAAATACATTTAATTATCTTGGAAACCTGATCACAAGACCGGAACAGGAAAATAAAAGACTTAGAGAAAGAATACAAAAAGGAAACAAAGCCTTTTATGCCAATAAAGCTCTTTTAAATAGTAACCAGCTACAAAAAGCAACGAAAATACGGATCTACATGACACTAATAAGGCCAATAGTAACATACGGAATGCAAACCTGGGCCCTGAAAGCAACAGAAGAAGAAGAGCTTAGAAAGTTTGAAAGAAGAATACTAAGAAATATACTAGGACCAGTAAAGATAGACAACAATACACTTAGAAGAAAAATGAACTTTGAACTACAAGCAGAAATAAAAGGAAAGGATATAGTCAGATACGTGAAAGCACAGAGATTGAAATGGTTCGGACACATTATGCGATGTCAAGTCATCAGAAAAATAACAGAATGGAAACCGGAAGGGAAAAAGTACAGAGGAAGACCAAAAAACAGGTGGTGGGATAGTGTCCTGGAAGATCTAAGACTAATGGAAATAGTAAAGTGGAGAGAGAAGAGTAAAAATAGAAAAGAATGGAGACAAGTAGCAGAGAAAGCCAGATCATATTATAAGTTATGAAGACCGGAAGATATGAGGACTAATCCACCTCGGAAAATGGATTTCATAACATCCAGAAAGGATGAGGCCATAACTCTCATTGGGTTAAGGAGCCTATACATACATACATCAGCCCCAATAAAGCAGCTCAATCCAAATCTTATATTTTCGTTTATTAGTAAATGCTCTTCATCCAATTCAAATTATCATATATCAAAACTCTTCATTAATTGAGACATCTTGCTACTCGTACACCATTATAATCATGTTTCACCTTATTTAGACCTCGTAGATTTCTTTACTAACTGTTTTTATTATGCCAGGACCATTATTTTTATATAAAACAGTAAAGTTTTCAAAATTTTATTACTCGCCAAAATATTATGTTACATTTTTTTCTCAAATTTGTTATTCTCAATAATCTAAATCAACTCTCTTAACTACCGTATTTTAATTATTGATGCTTACTATTTTAAAATATACGTTTGAAACCTACATACTCTGTTATCTTATAATATTTTAATTTGGTCTGTCGTATCTGATATCAGTAGTAAATAATTTCTATCTTTTAACATCTTACTTTATAAATTAAACTATACGAAATTTATTATTTCCAGTCTCATTTCTTAAAATGTAATCTCTATTTAAAAATTAATTCAAATAATCGTTTCTATTCTAAACTTTTGCAAAAGACTGACTACAATGCTTTACCAAATTCTTTTATCGTATTGATCATCAAACTATATCCACTCTTATGATATCATAACAATATATACGTCCCGAAACGCTATTTGCTATAATGTCATTGTTGGTAAGTTTCAGATGTCTTCCACAGTTAATAAACAAATCTCAAGTTTTACGATTTAAAAACTACAACAATCGGTTTGGGTATAGTATTGTTGCAGCTAGGGATACGATGCATAGCCTCGATACAGTCCGTGGTGAATAAATCAATATTTAATTTAGATGCAATTTTGGGTTTCGATGACACCATGAATTTCAATAATTTTATTTCTAGTATATTGTTCCATAGAGTTAATTTGCTCTTGAAGATTCTTCATTTTCACTTCTTGTGATGCTACAACAGTCTCCATTTCGCTAATTTGAGACTCACTTCGCTGGATATCAACTTTAATGCTAGATAATTGATTTTGTAGATCGTCGAAACGTTTAGAAAAAGTATCGAACGACTGCATGGGCAAGACAACATTCAAATTTAAACCAGGTAACACCCTAAGTTGCTCGGTAATATGCTCGATCATGCGTTTTAGTGGATCAGGTTGAGAGTTCCTTATGTTTATGTTTGTGCTACACTTATTGCACCTCCAAAACCTATAGTTGTTTTGTCTTCACACATGGCTCGAAATGCTTCAATAGATATTCCAGCACATTGCAAATGAAATGAACCACAACACTCACCCACACAATCAATCGCATCATCATAACGATTCAACTTTCTGCAGCACTCGATACACGACAAGCCTTTGAGCGACATTTTGAACACTAAAAATAAATAATATTATGATTTTTCATAGTTTTCCACAGAATTAATTTTCTTAGCAGCTCTTTGCTTTCACAAGATATTCATCAAATTTAAAACACGTCATGTTATAACTGCACTTGGTTATGAAAAAGTGGCCCACCCCAAAGAATGGACAAAGAAAAGCCATGTTTTCAAAGACGAGTTTTCAACAGTAACAGATGAAGCGGTTAAATACAATCTTGAGTTGTGCACATGATTTTCTGTATCTCAGGCAGCTTAACAAATAAGCCGAATGAAATGTCTTCTTCTCTTCTTGCAATGCCTATCCGTTTCGGATGTTGGCTATTAACATGGCTATCCTAGTTTTATTGGCTGCTGTTCGGAAAAGTTCTGTTGTAGTTAGAGAGAACCATTTTCTTAGATTCTGCAGCCACGATATTCTCCTTCGCCCTGGGCCTTGCCTTCCGTATACTTTTCCCTGCAGAATGAGTTGTAGTAGGCCATATCAGTGATCATTATGCATTATGTGGCCCAGGTATTCCATTTTGCGTTGTTTCACAGTGGTATTTCGCAGTCTTTCTGCATTCTACGCAGTACTTCCCTATTTGTAACCCTGTCGACCCATGAGATTTTCAGAATGCGTCTAAAGCACCACATTTCAATCAATGAAATTTAAGTCAGGATAAGATTTGCATGAAAAACAGAACTTTTTCGAGACACTAGTTAAAAAAGACGAAAGTTTGATTGTTTGAAAATTTACGAGACAGTATCGTAATACAGAACTGTCCCGTTAAAAACATACGAACGGTCACCTCATGTATTTACCATACACAAAAAAAAGTTTACAACGGTAACAAATAAGTCCCTTGTTCTTAACAAGAAAAAAAACATCAAAACGGAAAACAAAATAAAATTTCTGTAACTTCTTATGGAAACACACGTTGAAGAAACACATTTCTTAACTTTTTTTGAGCAAAAGCAGTAAGATCATTCACGTTGATTTCGTTTAAAATATTGTCTTCAATGGCCAAAATGGCTAACTCAGCTAGGCGTTCCTAGGATATTATCCATCTCAAGTATGAGTAGCTTTTCATATTTTGTATCTATGATGAAAATGAACAATATTATGTTGATAATAAATAATTATTAAGCTATTCATAACTCCCTAGGAGTTTTTCAAATTATCCTTAATCTCATGGAAACCGCATACAACTATAAACGTCTTAGCAACCATAAATTCAGGCAATCCTTGATGTTATAGTTCTTCTATGAAAATAGTGAAATAAATATTTTGATAGTTAGCTATTAAATTTTAGGAGGCATGTGTATTATTAAATCAAAACCAAAACCCCTTGCTAGGGTTGGAACTCCTTATTCCCAGCAAAATTCTAAGTAGGATTTTGACCGTATGACCAAAGCAGTCGGTGTCTAAGGTATCTGGTACTCTGCATGCCTAGACCATGTCCATTACAAACAAACAAACAAACAAAACTAAAATTATAGCCAACTTTGATTTGGGAAACAGATATATAAATGTAGGAGGAACTGGGTTGGAAAACGTTGAAGAATATATCTATCTGGGCCAATTAATTACAACATCAAAGCATGGCCTAAATGCTGAAGTGGCAAGACAAACTAGACTGGGTTGGGTAGCCTTTGAAAAATTAAAATGGGTGTTCACATCTAAACTGCCACAAAGCTAAAAAACAAGGGGATTTAATGAATGTGTGCTGCCAACTTTAACATACGCATCGGAAACCTGGCACCTGCATTTATACATGGCATGGCGTACCATTAAAAACAAATAGTAACAATCAAGTCCTCATGGAAACAGGAACACCACATTGCGCATTAAACTAAATTCACTGTCGAGTGATTTTTTAAAAACGCAATTGCAGCAGGCCCTGGATAGCCTGAATCGGTTGGCAGTACTGAAGTGCATTCTCTGTCTATGTCAAATTCGAGATTTGCAGGTTAAGTTTTGCGTCAGTCTGTGTCAAATAACAAACAAAACCTAACCTACTAATCTCGAATTTAATATAAACTGACAATACACTTCAGTACTGCCAACTGATTCAGGCTATCCAGGACCTGTTGCAATTGGGTTTTTAAAAAATCATTCTGTACTACAAACCAAGTACCTAAGAACTAAAAATATGCTATCAAAACCATTTAAAAAAAACAAAGGAGTCAGACAAGGAGGAGAAACAGTTCGATAGACGATGTAATGAAGAAAAGATCAAGGAAATAAATAAATATAAAGTGAGATAATACGAAAGCGGTAGAAGTAGAAATGTGTGTGTTTGGATATGTTGTACTGCTTGCAGATAATAAAAAGAACGTAGAAGAAAACCTACAGGTATGTATAAAAAAAGCAACAAAAATCAGTTTAGCAATAAACATAGCAAAAACAAAAACAATTGTCATTGCAACTAGGGTTTGGGAAGATTCGGGCTTTTCGGACCTGTCGAGTCCGAATAGAACTCGGTTGGACTCGTCGAGTCCGAGTCCGGGTATTTGATATATTTGATATATCTATATATACATAATGTTCTTTGGTTTTATTCATGATTCATTATTATATCAAACACATATAATAATCATTAACCATTAATAATGAAAAGAGCCAAGGGCCTAGAAGGCCTGTTGCGCTGAAATATATATATATATTAATGATGAAAAGAATATACAAAAGATAATTATTTGTCTAAATTTCATTAGAAAGAACAAAAAGTAAAGTACTCGTAATACAAATAAAAAATATAAACTGAAAAACACCCTTAATTAATATAATATAATAAAGTTAAAACATAAAAGTAGGTACCTAATAAATACAAAAAGATTAAAAATATGTTTAATGCACGTACTCTTTTTGTCTCGGGTCTCACCAAGTCTTAGACCGGGGATCGGGTCCGGGTATTCCTAACTGGACCGTGTACCCAGAACCAAAAAACCCTAATTGCGACAGAAGGAGAAAAAATTGAGATTAAGAAGAAAGGAAGTAGAACAAATAGAATATTATGAAAATCTTGGAACCATAATAAATTGCCAAGGAACCAGAGAAGAAATTAATAATGGAATGAAACTAACAGTCAGACTATTTATAATATTAAACAGAAGTTTTCACAAAGAAATCACTAAAGACAAAAATTACAATATTCAACACCATGTACTACATACCAACACTAACAAGTGCTTGCAAAAATGTAGTAGGTAGAAAAACCAAAAAAAAAAGACCATTTACAAGAAACAGAAATGAAATATCTATGTATCTACAATAAACATTAGGTGTCAAAAGAATCGACAAAATTAAAAACATTGGTATCAGGAAACAACTACAAACAAAACCACTATTAGAGAAAATTGGAGAACGCAAATTAAAATGGTTTGGACACTTATGCAAGATAAAGAATGACTGGCAAGTGGAAAGAATAGGGGAAGCTAAATCAAACGGCAAAAACAGAGGAGGCAGACTTGGAGAAACATGGAATAAAATCATTACCAGAATATTTGCTAAAGAAAAGGAAGCCATAAAGAGAAGGAAAAGAATTATCAAAAAGCACGAGAGATTGGCGCAAACTGATTAAAAGTAACAAAGAACAACAGAAGAAGAAATATCCTCGAAACCTATGGGTATGAAGAAGACAGGATTAAGTAAGGTTGTGCTAGATTTTTTTTTTAAATGACTCTCCTCTTGAACGTCTACTTTCAGCTTAAATATGCATTACTGTTATCTGGAAAGTACTGTTGAGATTGTAAATCCAGAAAACTTTACCTAAATCATATTCACCATCTAACAACGAAGATAAGAAATTAGGACATTAGCATTGTACGTACCGCCAGATGCCAGCGCATAAAGCATAGCCTCTACACCGCAAGGTAAATGAGGTTACTGATTATACATACATACATACATACATACTTTGCATAAACTACTACGAGCCAATTTTCAATACCAGCTGAAGACAGTTCCAATTTTACTCATTGATGTAATTGTTGCTATGAAAATGGGTTGATTAAGTCTCTAAAATTAGTCCACAACTAAAAGGCACGCCTTAAGTACCTCCACCAGATAGTTCATAGGTCCATAATATTATTAGAGGCCACAAAAATGATCTACTATGTGATATTGTAATACAAAGTGTAAATATACATTTTTAAAACCATGTTCTACTTCACTGCCATTTAATTTATATTCAGCAAAATAACTTACCCAAAAGAACATTTTTTATATGGTGGCTAAAGGGAGATGAGTTTAGGCTGACAAAAACACCATTTCTCAATGTTTAAAAACGTTCAATATTAAGAGATTAAAAACTGTCTAAATAATTTAAAGATTGTGTAAATACGTAGCTTAAACATGTAAATACGTAGCTTAAACAAGTAAAAACTCATATAAAATTTCTATTACATTATACTGTGTAAAACATGCATAGTTTATAGTAGATTATGCAATGAGGGAGAGAAATGCGTTATTTTGCAGCCCTCGAGTCACATTATCACTGAAGCAAAATAGTAGTTTCTCCAAATTGCATAATATACTATTTTTTTCACGTTGCAGGAAGATTTAAAACTATAAACCTTTTTTTTAAACGTAATTTATTGACATTTTTAAATTTTAAAGCTGGTGGCACTGTAAGTCTATGTCAAATTCGAAATTATCAGGTTAGGTTTTGCATCAGTTTTGACACAGACTGACGCAAAACCTAACCTGCTATCACGATTTTGATATCGTAGAAACCGTTTTTTCCCAGATGTGAAAAAAATGTATAACATTAAATCGGTGAAGTTGTAACTTTACCGAAGGAAGTACAAGATAAGTTTCTATGTGTGGGCTACAGTCCTGTATGGAACAGTTTATCATGATTGTAAATATGTATTTTTTGCCCAATACAACAATACAAATGATTAAGGATTAAAATTCACTTCACTTGAGCGTTGTTAGCTCACGGGCCGCATTTGTGATATACCTGGTCTAGAACATGAAGTGACAAAGTTTGTGATAGCGAGATTTTTATAGATTATAAATACTATTATCTTCAAAGAATTCAATTGCATAAATATTTTTATAATTACAATAACATATTACGAAGTATTACGCAGGGTGTCAGACATCGATAGCGACACTGCAGCCCGCAAACTACTGTTTGTATCAACGTACCATATCGATTACATACCTACAAGTTTGCTTGTTTATTAATTAAATACAGCTTGAAAATCTAGCAAATTTTATTTAATTAAACAATCTGTAACAGTTCCACAAAAATTGTTCCGCATGAGCAGCATTATTACCTATTAAAAATACTAGTGTAGTTTCTGAAATAAGTACAGAAATAAATTGAATTATTTTTGTTCGCAGAATAACACCCTTTTGATGCGTTATCATTTGCCACTTGGAACGCCCATAACTTTTAAAAGAAGAGCTTGAGGGCAAAATTTTATCAAGGTTTTTTGCTTCTTTTTTGATGAGGAATGTAATGGGGCAGTACTTGAACTATCGATATTTGTATTTAAAACAACCACAAATATAAATATAAAATTTTTGTAAAATTTAAGTTTTCCACAATAACAGTAGGCTTGAAAAAACAATTGGAACTGTTGCATAGTTAATGTTGGTTAGTGTCAATATTATTAATTATCTGTACACCTAGAACAGTGTTGTTGATGGTGAGTTGTTACTAATTTCTTTAAAATTAACCATCTAAAGATAGTAAAAGTGATAACTATAAAGTAGTTACCTACGGAATATAAAGGGGTTGGATTTGGATTCTAAATTTAGTGTTAACCAAGTTAATGCTCACTTACCCTCAAGGTGAGTTCATTATGCTACTTGAAATCATGAATGTGAGGTAGATATTTGTATTTAAAGCAGCCACTAAAATAAACGTAATACAGAATTTGAATTAAATTGATAGGTTAATTTCTGTTAAATTTAAGTTTTCTCTAATAACAGTAGGCTGAGAAAAACAGTTGAGCATGTTGCATTGTTCATATATTTAATATGGCATTGTTGATGCTGGTAACTGTCAATCTTATTAACTATCTACAAAGCCAGAAGTGTTGTGTAGTGACTAAAATCATATTTGAAGGTGAGTTTTTAATATTTACTATAAAATTAACTATTTTAAGATCATAAAAGTGATGTAATTACCTATGGAAAATAAATGGGTTCAATTTGGATTTTCGGTGGATTAAGCAAGTTCACGCGCACTTTGTTCTCAAGGTAGGATTGCATGTGTGAGGCTGTTCTTGACTTTGGTGCGAGACAGTCACATGAAGGGATTACCTTCAAATACATTGAAACATACTGAGTAAACCTTATTGGGTCTAATTATTAACACACAAAGTTTAATGTAGCACGTTCTACTGTTTCCGTTGCACGTATTAATAAGATTACCACTTTAAATGAATTGTCTACATAATATGATTTGTATACAATCTGTTTTTGCAAGATAGCTTCGCCTTTGTTGCATTTTGTTGGGGAAGTACGTTTTTTCGAAACTTACTCTGCTGAAATAGCAAGCGATTAAACTGAAAATGTCAAATGAGATTGCACTATACTGTAACCTTAAATGCAAAGTGTGCGACAATAAATACAGCTTTTTGCTTTTAGCGAAACGAGTTGTTTTATAGTACCGCTTGTATAAACAATTTACTGCATTAAAAGCACTAAAAGCAGTGTTGCCAACTCTTGATTTTTTTCCGTAATAGAAAATTTTAAAAAATAGTAATATATTTGGCAGTTTGGGTAATCCTATAACATAAAATCGTTGGTCTCTTTCTTTGTATGTTTGTTCACTATCTTCTCCGAAGATACTGAACCGATTAAATTGTATGATAGCTTATAATTTTGCTAATTTTTAGACAGATCGTAGGCCGGTTTTTATTTAAAAAAAAGTACAAAAAAGTAAAGTTTTAATTAAATTGTGTAATTAGCGAACCCTTAATGTTCATATACTATTATAGCAGCGCCTTGCCAAGCGGACGGCCCGGGTTCGATTCCCGGCCGATGCATCCTTTTTGTAAATTTATATTAATGAATCTCTCTTAAATTAGCAAACCGAAGCGTAGCTCGGGCGTTTCACTAGTAGACTAATAATGGTAACAGTTTACACTAGCTTGTAACGCTAAAAACCGGTGTTTTTTTTAATCCCTAGAAAAAGACCATGCAAAAGAAAAAGTAAGTACAGAGAAGTCCCCGGAAAGGCGTTTTTAAATACAAAACTTAGGAAAATCCATCAAAAATTCCGAAAAATATCAAATTCATCGGCGAAATTATGGTGTAAAGAATACAAGGTGAAACGTTCCCGGAGATGCGCAGTTGTTCAGAAAGTAGAGGGGAAATATCAACCAATCTCCAATGGGCCTAGTCAGGAAATCCATCATGGCCGCGATCGTATATTGTTGCTGGCACTGTCAGTAGATGTCATATTCCAGGTTAGAAGGTTAGGTTTTTCGTCAGTCTGACACCAACTGACGCAAAGCCTAACCTCGAATTTGACATAGATAGTGTCTTCAACAATACACTTCAGTATTACCAATCGTGTCCTTTGTGGGCCCATTTCTTATTGGTTGAATTTGATGTCCGCCCACAATCTGCATCCATTCTGCGAAAAGTTACAACTTGTATTCTATGCACTATGGTTGCATTCAAAAATTAGGAACTATTTCATAGCCAATAATTTTTGATCATCCCCAGGCCCCGGGTGGTGTAACTTGAACAAGCGTCCACATTCGATCAGCAGAGTTAAGCAACGCTCTTTCTGGTCAGAACTTGGATGGGAGTTCCATGGCTGCTTCTCTCGGCGCCTCGTGATACGGCTGTCACGGAAATAGTTGGTCCCAGATGTCATAATAACATCATGACAGTCGTTAGTGGGGTTGGAAGTCCCCATAAAATGTACAGCGACGCCTATAATTGGCCTAACGGCTGTTGGCTAAGTACCAAAATAAAATAAAATAAAATATTGTTGTAATACAAGTGAGAAAAGGACATCATTGCAAAACCAGTACGAGTTTTGCAATGACCTTTTCCACACGTATTTTACATACTATTTTTTCCAACGCGACACTAAGAACTAAAAGTCAGAGATCAATTATATTTATAATTAGAATCGCTTGCAATTTGTGTTATACGTTTTGAAATACTGTGTGTATGGTTGCTGGCACTGTCAGTCTATGTCAAATACGAGTTTAGCAGGCTAGGTTTTGTATCAGACTGACTTCGGATATTATCATAAACTGACAGTGCCATTTGTTACTTCCCTCCAAAGTGAGGAAAATGGTTTACTTTCATCACTTGTGATGCAAACATCTACCTTCTTCACTAAATTCTTGACGGAAATGCCATTTTCATAGTTAACATTTTTAAAAATTCCTCAACCGGGTGGTTGGTCATACCTCTGAACATAGGCAATTTACATGGCTTACTAAGGTTATGCCATATAATGGGTTATGCATATTCTTGCTCACTATTCTTATGGAAAAAATCTGGTGGGGTACACTCACACAACTTCCTTTTACAGTGATCTTATAATTAGTCAAAAATTTCATTTTTAATTTTTAAAAATTTATCAAAAATTTTCAAAAATTACAAATTCTACAAAAAAAGGTACAAAATAGAGCATTAGTTGAAGAGACAAATTTTCTCTAGAATTTTTAGGTGAATTCGAAAATGTAATAATATATCGGGTGTTCTATTTAAAATAGGAGTTAATAAAAAAAATTGAAAAAAAAACAAAAGAACCCACTTTAGAAGTATTCCACTGGAAAATCACCTATCTCACATCAATACACATTAAAAATGTAATAAAAATGTAAAGTTTAAAAAAAATCGTTAGAGCCGTTTTTGAAAAAATCGAAAAAAACTGAAAAATCACAAGAGTAAACACCTACTTCCGGTTATGCGATTTTCTTCAAAAGCTTGCTGTCGCATCTACATAGTACACAAAACTTATATGTGAAGTTTCAACGCCATACCTCTTTTCGTTTTTGAGATATTCTGTTCACAGACACACACACAGACAGACAGACCAATGAAAAAAAATATATATTTTTGGGATCAGGGGACTCTAAAACGTGAAGATCCGTTGAAAACTCTATTTCGAATTTTTGGGGTGAATCCAATACTTCCTTTATAGTAAAAGGAAGTAAAAATGGTAGTGGTATTAAATTAAAGAGAATAATTTTCCGCGTCGTTTAGTATTAAAAACTTATTAGATAACTAGCGTTCTGCACCCAAATTGGGCGCGAAATAATAATTTGTACAAGAGTGATCCATTTTGTGTGTCGAGTTAATTTTGAGGTTAGAAAATCCACATAAAAAAAAGTCACTTATAAAAATTTGAAAACCCTACTACTGGCTTACTTGCATCGCCCTGAGTCGATTGACACCAAAATCGGCCAATTCGGCCCACGGGTTCGCTCTCAAAGTGGCGTTAAGCAAAGCAAATTATTATGTCGGATGTTAATTGTGCATAAAAATATTAATTTTAAAATTTAGATATTTCCCTCACTTATATTTGGTGCTGTTGCACCGTCTGACTAGCAATAGGATTCCGCTTGTTTGAATCCCACCTACTAGTGTATATAAGTAGGCTTTTAAAGCGCGTGCGACAAGTTTAAGAGCATGACGCGAAGCGGAGTGCTTTAATGGCACTTATACACGTGTATCATGCACTACTTTTTCTACGATCCTAACCGAAATATAAAAACTTAGTTCGGTGATACTTTTTCCGTCACATTGTGTTAGATATTCTAGGTTACGTTGACATTCAAACTTACCACCAATGGTAACGTGCGAAAAATATGTAATTCGGGCACTAATATCAAGAGTGCTACAAACCACAAACGTCACTTTTGACACTAGAAACGGCAAAAAGTTGTCATTTTGACACGATCGTAGAAAAAAATTATTATTATTAACGAATTTTGATATTTTAAAATTTCCAATAATATCCACGAGGAGGAAGGTAGTAATGAGTGGTGGTTATTCTTAATTTACAAATAATTTTTGAACCGGTAACTTTTCCTCTGATCAACCATATACATTCACTCGTATATATCTAAACAAAAAATGCACAAGCTGTGTTGCACTGACTTGTATTGCTTATATAGTAATTGTCGTTAATCTATTCAACTACCCGTTCCAGCTTTTTGCCTTTTACAAAAAATATGGATACCTCAGAAACCCCTTCTACGGCTCAGCACCGCAGCAGCTTCGAAGAGATTTTTACTCCTATCAACAAAATTACACAAGCCATCAGTACAAAGAATTTGAAGATTATAGGAAATGAAGCTTTGACATTATGTGAGTGCCAATCTATAATTTATATGAACACCTTAGTTCATTATAATTAATAATTATAGATACAAAAGTGGAGACTGACAAGTTGCAAATCCATGCAAGGGAGTTAAATAAAACTTGCACTAAATTAGAGGAACAAACAGAACAGATTTTAAAGCATCAAAAAGAATTAGCTGCTTCAAATGAAGAGTAAGTTTGTTTGATTAATTTTAGTAAGTACCCGTATCTTTACTAATATGAGTTTTTTTTTTTTGTAGAAGCAGAAAGTCCTTGGCTTTGCAATCAAAGACTCTTCTAATTCTGCAAACGCAATATGAAAGCTTTAAAACTAAAATAGACGAGGAATGCAACAGTTACAAAACCACATACAAAGAATATGCGGAAAAGTACAAGAAAGCAGAGCATGTTTACGAAACTTACCATCCATGCTACAAGCGCCTTAAAGAATTGGAAATTGAAAGTCGAAAAAAGGAGATCGAATACAGAATGTTGAAACAAAAAATCGCCAAAGAAAAAAAACGCATTGCGCTACGTTATGAAATACAGAGAAACATGTTTCACTGCTCTATTGTTAAATTTGTTCAAGCGGTTGTTATGTACTGGAAAGCCAGAAATTTGTCAGTTCAGCTAAAAGAAGCAGAAAAACGTGAGCTAGAGTTGATTAAAGAGTTACAAGATTTGGAGCTATTGGTTGGTAAGTAAACTAAACAAAACCTTTACAAAACTTAAATATAAATTTAATTGTAGCCAAAAAGGAAAGAGAGAGACAACTTGCTGAAAAAAACGCCGCTGCAACTAAACAATCACCAACACCACAGTTTAAAGTATGTATTATACCGGAAGAAATTGTTGCAGTCGAATAGTTAGCTGTTGCGGGTAGAATTAATTTCCATATGTTGCTTAGCCAGTAATCATCTTCTCGATTGGAGTTAGTTTTTCATAATTTGTATAGATTTTCAGATTATCATTGAATGATAACGGACATGGCGATCAAGAACTTCAGCGTTGTTGTAATTGATACAATAGTGACCATTCTACAGTTGGTGTTCGAAGATTTTTCTTTCTTATTCTTCCATTATTCTTCAAAATTTTTATTTGACTACGCTTCACATTGCTTATCTAAAAGTGTTTCCAAGTTTACCATACGTATACATTTACCACAATTTGTATTCTTCGATGGTTAGCATTCATTTTGCTTACATGGTTATTTTATCAGGAAAAGTGAGAATTTAACAATTTTCGAATGTAACAGCAGGTTTTGCTGTGTATGCCTATTTGTTTTTTAGTGGTATTGTTTAAATGTATAGCCGCAATTGTTTTTCAAGAAAACTGCAATATTTAGGGACGCCGACTAATTTATAATATTTATTTTTGTAGTTACCGGCAGTAAAATTTCCACCACCACCTGCAAGCATTGCATCGTATCCCATATCTTCTTTCACAAAATGTAAGTCAATAGTAATAATTAGATAGTCATATAAGATTATTTAGGCATACTTTAGTTGTTACACATTTTTTGATTGTTGATGGTTCATACAATTTTACCACATAAAAATCAGCAGTATGGATAAGTACATTTTTGTAGTACGCTTTACTTTAGCCCAGTTACATACAAAATGCGGAGTATCCACAAAATGTTAAAGTTTTCGATTTAAAAAGGCTACGTTTTAGTATTTCGACGCATGCATTATTGTTTGTTAGTTTTGTGCGTATGTCAGTTTTTAAATAGAAGGCGGAAAATGGTTTCATTTTGTTTTTCAAACATTCTTTCAATGAAAAATAATAATAATAATAATAATAATAATAATGTTTATTGTCCTATAATACAAAACAAATACATTGTTAACTAACTACTACCAACCAAGTATATTAATTAAGGGACAAATGGAAGGGTTCAGCAACATGTAAGGTTACTGATCTACCACCCTCCCAAGCAGACTACTTGCTCATATTAACTAAGTGCGCAAATACTTAATAGCTGATGCAACGCGAAAGCTTACATAATACATATACCAAATTAGCCCATCAAACACCTGCCTCCAACAGTTTATTTTTGTACAATGATTTAAATTTATTTAATGACTGATCTTTCCATTCTAAGGGTAACTTATTGAAGAATTTGCAGACGTTATATGAAAAACTTCTTTGGTAGATTGAAGTACGATGAGTAGGCATGGTTAATAGACCCTTATGCCTTAGATTAAGATTATGAATGTCTGTTCTATATTTTACTTTACGGCAAAGATATGGTGGAACCCCTGTGATAATTACTTTATAGTACAGAACAGCA
>CALNHX010007566.1:0-72278 GCA_940337035.1 Agriotes lineatus
CACATGTCCCTAATGTCCCAGGCGTCCCAGATGTCCTAGATGTCCCATATGTCCTTAACGTCCCAGACGTCCCAGATGTCCCATATGTCCCTAACGTCCCAGACGTCCCAGATGTCCCATATGTTTCATATGTTTCTAATGTGTCAGCCGTCTTAGATGTTCCATATGTCCCTAACGTCCCAGACGTCCCAGATGTCCTAGATGTCCCATACGTATTTAACGTCCCAGACGTCCCAGACGTCCTAGATTTCCCATATGCCCTTAACGTCCCAGACGTCTCAGATGTCCCATATGTCCCTAGCATTCCAGACGGCCCAGATGTCCCATATGTTCTTAACGTCCCAGACGTCCCAGATGTCCCATATGTCCCTAACGTCCCAGACGTCCCAGATGTCCCATATGTTTCATATGTTTCTAATGTGTCAGCCGTCTTAGATGTTCCATATGTCCCTAACGTCCCAGACGTCCCAGATGTCCTAGATGTCCCATACGTATTTAACGTCCCAAACGTCCCAGACGTCCTAGATTTCCCATATGCCCTTAACGTCCCAGACGTCCCAGATGTCCCATATGTCCCTAATGTCCCAGGCGTCCCAGATGTCCCATATGTCCTTAACGTCCCAGACGTCCCAGATGTCCCATATGTCCCTAACGTCCCAGACGTCCCAGATGTCCCATATGTTTCATATGTTTCTAATGTGTCAGCCGTCTTAGATGTTCCATATGTCCCTAACGTCCCAGACGTCCCAGATGTCCCATATGTCCCTAATGTCCCAGGCGTCCTAAATGTCCCATATGTCCTTAACGTCCCAGACGTCCTAAACGTCCTAGATGTCCTATATATCCTTAACGTGCCAGACGTCCCAGATGTCCTATATGTCCCTAACGTCCCAGACGTCCCAGACGCCCTAGATGTCCCATATGTCTTTAACGTCCCAGACGTCCCAGACGTCCTAGATTTCCCATATGCCCTTAACGTCCCAGACGTCTCAGATGTCCCATATGTCCCTTGCATCCCAGACGTCCCAGATGTCCCATTGGTACCTAACGTCTTAGACGTCCCAGATGTCCCATATGTCCCATATGTACCTAACGTCCCAGACGTCCCAGATGTCCCATCTGTCCCTAGCATCCCAGCCGTCCCAGATGCCCCATATGTTCTTAACGTCCCAGACGTTCCAAATGTCCCATATGTCCTTAACGTCCCAGACGTCGTAAACGTCCTAGATGTCCCATATATCCTTAACGTGCCAGACGTCCCAGATGTCCTATATGTCCCTAACGTCCCAGACGTCCCAGACGCCCTAGATGTCCCATATGACTTTAACGTCCCAGACGTCCCAGACGTCCTAGATTTCCCATATGCCCTTAACGTCCCAGACGTCTCAGATGTCCCATATGTCCCTAGCATCCCATACGTCCCAGATGTCCCATATGTTCTTAACGTCCCAGACGTTCCAGATGTCCCATATGTCCTTAACGTCCAAGACGTCCCAGATGTCCCATTGGTACCTAACGTCTTAGACGTCCCAGATGTCCCATATGTCCCATATGTACCTAACGTCCCAGACGTCCCAGATGTCCCATCTGTCCCATATGTACCTAACGTCCCAGACTTCCCAGATGTCCCATATGTCCTTAGCATCCCAGACGTCCCAGATGCCTCATATGTTCTTAACGTCCCAGACGTTCCAGATGTCCCATATGTCCCTAGCATCCAAGACGTCCCAGATCTCCCATTAGTACCTAACGTCTTAGACGTCCCAGATGTCCCATATGTCCCATATGTACCTAACGTCCCAGACGTCCCAGACGTCCCAGATGTCCTATATGTCCCATATGTCCCTAATGTCCCAAGCGTCCCAGATGTCCCATATGTACCATATGTCCGTAATGTCCCAGGCGTCCTTAATGTCCCATATGTCTTTAACGTCCCAGACGTTCTAGATGTCCCATATGTCCTTACCGTCCCAGACGTCCCAGATGTCCCATATGTCCCTAACGTTCCAGACGTCCCAGATGTCCCATATGTTTCATATGTTTCTAATGTGTCAGCCGTCTTAGATGTTCCATATGTCCCTAACGTCCCAGACGTCCCAGATGTCCCATATGTCCTTAACGTCCTAGACGTCCCAGACGTCCCAGATATCCCATATGTCCCTAACGTCCCAGACGTCCCAGACGTCCCAGATGTCCCATATGTCCCTAACGTCCCAGACGTCCCAGATGTCACATATGTCCCTAATGTCCCAGGCGTCCTAAATGTCCCATATGTCCTTAACGTCCCAGACGTCCTAAACGTCCTAGATGTCCTATATATCCTTAACGTGCCAGACGTCCCAGATGTCCTATATGTCCCTAACGTCCCAGACGTCCCAGACGCCCTAGATGTCCCATATGTCTTTAACGTCCCAGACGTCCCAGACGTCCTAGATTTCCCATATGCCCTTAACGTCCCAGACGTCTCAGATGTCCCATATGTCCCTAGCAACCCAGACGTCCCAGATGTCCCATTGGTACCTAACGTCTTAGACGTCCCAGATGTCCCATATGTCCCATATGTACCTAACGTCCCAGATGTCCCAGATGTCCCATATGTCCCTAGCATCCCAGCCGTCCCAGATGCCCCATATGTTCTTAACGTCCCAGACGTTCCAGATGTCCCATATGTCCTTAACGTCCCAGACGTCCTAAACGTCCTAGATGTCCCATATATCCTTAATGTGCCAGACGTCCCAGATGTCCTATATGTCCCTAACGTCCCAGACGTCCCAGACGCCCTAGATGTCCCATATGACTTTAACGTCCCAGACGTCCCAGACGTCCTAGATTTCCCATATGCCCTTAACGTCCCAGACGTCTCAGATGTCCCATATGTCCCTAGCATTCCAGACGTCCCAGATGTCCCATATGTTCTTAACGTCCCAGACGTTCCAGATGTCCCATATGTCCTTAACGTCCAAGACGTCCCAGATGTCCCATTGGTACCTAACGTCTTAGACGTCCCAGATGTCCCATATGTCCCATATGTACCTAACGTTTCAGACGTCCCAGATGTCCCATATGTCCCATATGTACCTAACGTCCCAGACGTCCCAGATGTCCCATATGTCCCTAGCATCCCAGACGTCCCAGATGCCCCATATGTTCTTAACGTCCCAGACGTTCCAGATGTCCCATATGTCCCTAGAATCCAAGACGTCCCAGATGTCCCATTAGTACCTAACGTCTTAGACGTCCCAGATGTCCCATATGTCCCATATGTACCTAACGTCCCAGACGTCCCAGACGTCCCAGATGTCCTCTATGTCCTATATGTCCCTAATGTCCCAAGCGTCCCAGATGTCCCATATGTACCATATGTCCGTAATGTCCCAGGCGTCCTTAATGTCCCATATGTCTTTAACGTCCCAGACGTCTCAGACGTTCTAGATGTCCCATATGTCCTTACCGTCCCAGACGTCCCAGATGTCCCATATGTGCCTAACGTTCCAGACGTCCCAGATGTCCCATATGTTTCATATGTTTCTAATGTGTCAGCCGTCTTAGATGTTCCATATGTCCCTAACGTCCCAGACGTCCCAGATGTCCCATATGTCCTTAACGTCCCAGACGTCCCAGACGTCCCAGATATCCCATATGTCCCTAACGTCCCAGACGTCCCAGATGTCCCATATGTCCCTAATGTCCCAGGCGTCCCAGATGTCCTAGATGTCCCATATGTCCTTAACGTCCCAGACGTCCCAGATTTCCCATATGTCCCTAACGTCCCAGACGTCCCAGATGTCCCATATGTTTCATATGTTTCTAATGTGTCAGCCGTTTTAGATGTTTCATATGTCCCTAACGTCCCAGACGTCCAGATGTCGTAGATGTCCCATATGTCCTTAACGTCCCAGAAGTCCCAGATTCCCATATGTCCCTAACGTTCCAGACGTCCCAGATGTCCCATATGTCCCTAATGTCCTAGGCGTCCTAAATATCCCATATGTCCTTAACGTCCCAGACGTCCCAGACGCCCTAGATGTCCCATATGTCTTTAACGTCCCAGACGACCCAGACGTCCTAGATTTCCCATATGCCCTTAACGTCCCAGACGTCCCAGATGTCCCATATGTCCCTAGCATACCAGACGTCCCAGATGTCCCATTGGTACCTAACGTCTTAGACGTCCCAGATGTCCCATATGTCCCATATGTACCTAACGTCCCAGACGTCCCAGACGTCCCAGATGTCCCATATGTCCTATATGTCCCTAATGTCCCAAGCGTCCCAGATGTCCCATATGTACCATATGTCCGTAATGTCCCAGGTGTCCTTAATGTCCCATATGGCTTTAACGTCCCAGACGTCTCAGACGTTCTAGATGTCCCATATGTCTTTACCGTCCCAGACGTCCCAGATGTCCCATATGTCCCTAACGTCCCAGACGTCCCAGATGTCCCATATGTTTCATATGTTTCTAATGTGTCAGCCGTCTTAGATGTTCCATATGTCCCTAACGTCCCAGACGTCCCAGATGTCCTAGATGTCCCATATGTCCCTAACGTCCCAGACGTCCCAGATGTCCCATATGTCCCATATGTACCTAACGTCCCAGACGTCCCAGACGTCCCAGATGTCCCATATGTCCTATATGTCCCTAATGTCCCAAGCGTCCCAGATGTCCCATATGTACCATATGTCCGTAATGTCCCAGGTGTCCTTAATGTCCCATATGGCTTTAACGTCCCAGACGTCTCAGACGTTCTAGATGTCCCATATGTCCTTACCGTCCCAGACGTCCCAGATGTCCCATTTGTCCCTAACGGCCCAGACGTCCCAGATGTCCCATATGTTTCATATGTTTCTAATGTGTCAGCCGTCTTAGATGTTCCATATGTCCCTAACGTCCCAGACGTCCCAGATGTACTAGATGTCCCATATGTCCCTAACGTCCCAGACTTCCCAGATGTCCCATATGTCCCTAATGTCCCAGGCGTCCTAAATATCCCATATGTCTTTAACGTCCCAGACGTCCCAGACGCCCTAGATGTCCCATATGTCTTTAAGGTCCCAGACGTCCCAGACGTCCTAGATTTCCCATATGCTCTTAACGTCCCAGACGTCTCAGATGTCCCGTATGTCCCTAGCATACCAGACGTCCCAGATGTCCCATATGTTCTTAACGTCCCAGACGTCCCAGATGTCCCATATGTTCTTAACGTCCCAGACGTTCCAGATGTCCCATATGTCCCTAACGTCCAAGACGTCCCAGATGTCCCATTGGTACCTAACGTCTTAGACGTTCCAGATGTCCCATATGTCCTTAACGTCCAAGACGTCCCAGATGTCCCATTGGTACCTAACGTCTTAGACGTCCCAGATGTCCCATATGTCCCATATGTACCTAACGTCCCAGACGTCCCAGACGTCCCAGATGTCCCATATGTCCTATATGTCCCTAATGTCCCAAGCGTCCCAGATGTCCCATATGTACCATATGTCCGTAATGTCCTAGGCGTCCTTAATGTCCCATATGTCTTTAACGTCCCAGACGTCTCAGACGTTCTAGATGTCCCATATGTCCTTACCGTCCCAGACGTCCCAGATGTCCCATATGTCCCTAACGTCCCAGACGTCCCAGATGTCCCATATGTTTCATATGTTTCTAATGTGTCAGCCGTCTTAGATGTTCCATATGTCCCTAACGTCCCAGACGTCCCAGATGTCCTAGATGTCCCATATGTCTTTAACGTCCCAGACGTCCCAGATATCCCATATGTCCCTAACGTCCCAGACGTCCCAGATGTCCCATATGTCCCTAATGTCCCAGGCGTCCCAGATGTCCTAGATGTCCCATATGTCCTTAACGTCCCAGACGTCCCAGATGTCCCATATGTCCCTAACGTCCCAGACGTCCCAGATGTCCCATATGTTTCATATGTTTCTAATGTGTCAGCCGTCTTAGATGTTCCATATGTCCCTAACGTCCCAGGCGTCCTAAATATCCCATATGTCCTTAACGTCCCAGACGTCCCAGACGCCCTAGATGTCCCATATGTCTTTAACGTCCCAGACGTCCCAGACGTCCTAGATTTCCCATATGCCCTTAACGTCCCAGACGTCCCAGATGTCCCATATGTCCCTAGGATACCAGACGTCCCAGATGTCCCATATGTTCTTAACGTCCCAGACGTTCCAGATGTCCCATATGTCCTTAACGTCCAAGACGTCCCAGATGTCTTATATGTACCTAACGTATTAGGCGTCCCAGATGTACCATATGTCCCATATGTACCTAACGTCCCAGACGTCCCAGATGTCCCATATGTCCCATATGTACCTAATGTCCCAGGCGTCCTAGATGTCCCATATGTCCCTAATGTCCCAGGCGTCTTAAATATTCAATATGTCCTTAACGTCCCAGACGTCCCAGACGCCCTAGATGTCCCATATGTCTTTAACGTCCCAGACGTCCCAGACGTCCTAGATTTCCCATATGCTCTTAACGTCCCAGACGTCCCAGATGTCCCATATGTCCCTAGCATACCAGACGTCCCAGATGTCCCATATGTTCTTAACGTCCCAGACGTTCCAGATGTCCCATATGTCCTTAACGTCCAAGACGTCCCAGATGTCTCATGTGTACCTAACGTATTAGGCGTCCCAGATGTCCCATATGTACCTAACGTCCCAGACGTCCCAGACGTCCCAGATGTCCCATATGTTCTTAACGTCCCAGACGTTCCAGATGTCCCATATGTCCTTAACGTCCAAGACGTCCCAGATGTCTCATATGTACCTAACGTATTAGGCGTCCCAGATGTCCCATATGTCCCATATGTACCTAACGTCCCAGACGTCCCAGACGTTCCAGATGTCCCATATGTCCCATGTGTACCTAATGTCACAGGCGTCCTAGATGTCCCATATGTCCCTAATGTCCCAGGCGTCCTAAATGTCCCATATGTCCTTAACGTCCCAGACGTCCTAAACGTCCTAGATGTCCCATATGTCCTTAACGTGCCAGACGTCCCAGATGTCCTATATGTCCCTAACGTCCCAGACGTCCCAGACGCCCTAGATGTCCCATATGTCTTTAACGTCCCAGACGTCCCAAACGTCCTAGATTTCCATATTCCCTTAACGTCCCAGACGTCTCAGATGTCCCATATGTCCCTAGCATCCCAGACGTTCCAGATGTCCCATATGTCCTTAACGTCCAAGACGTCCCAGATGTCCCATTGGTACCTAACGTCTTAGACGTCCCAGATGTCCCATATGTCCCATATGTACCTAACGTCTCAGACGTCCCAGATGTCCCATATGTACCTAACGTCCCAGACGTCCCAGATGTCCCATATGTCCGTAGCATCCCAGACGTCCCAGATGTCCCATATGTTCTTAACGTCCCAGACGTTCCAGATGTCCCATATGTCCTTAACGTCCAAGACGTCCCAGATGTCCCATTGGTACCTAACGTCTTAGACGTCCCAGAAGTCCCATATGTCCCATATGTACCTAACGTCCCAGACGTCCCAGACGTCCAGATGCCCCATATGTTCTTAACGTCCCAGACGTTCCAGATGTCCCATATGTCCTTAACGTCCACGACGTCCCAGATGTCCCATTGGTACCTAACGTCTTAGACGTCCCAGATGTCCCATATGTCCCATATGTCCCTAATGTCCCAGGCGTCCTAAATGCCCCATATGTTCCATATGTCCCTAATGTCCCAGGCGTCCTAGATGTCCCATATGTCCCTAATGTCCCAGGCGTCATAAATGTCCCATATGTCCTTAACGTCCCAGACGTCCTAAACGTCCTAGATGTCCCATATGTCCTTAACGTGCCAGACGTCCCAGATGTCCTATATGTCCCTAACGTCCCAGACGTCCCAGATGTCCCATATGTCCCTAATGTCCCAGGCGTCCCAGATGTCCTAGATGTCCCATATGTCCTTAACGTCCCAGACGTCCCAGATGTCCCATATGTCCCTAACGTCCCAGACGACCCAGATGTCCCATATGTTTCATATGTTTCTAATGTGTCAGCCGTCTTAGATGTTCCATATGTCCCTAACGTCCCAGACGTCCCAGATGTCCTAGATGTCCCATACGTATTTAACGTCCCAGACGTCCCAGACGTCCTAGATTTCCCATATGCCCTTAACGTCCCAGACGTCTCAGATGTCCCATATGTCCCTAGCATTCCAGACGGCCCAGATGTCCCATATGTTCTTAACGTCCCAGACGTCCCAGATGTCCCATATGTCCCTAACGTCCCAGACGTCCCAGATGTCCCATATGTTTCATATGTTTCTAATGTGTCAGCCGTCTTAGATGTTCCATATGTCCCTAACGTCCCAGACGTCCCAGATGTCCTAGATGTCCCATACGTATTTAACGTCCCAGACGTCCCAGACGTCCTAGATTTCCCATATGCCCTTAACGTCCCAGACGTCCCAGATGTCCCATATGTCCCTAATGTCCCAGGCGTCCCAGATGTCCCATATGTCCTTAACGTCCCAGACGTCCCAGATGTCCCATATGTCCCTAACGTCCCAGACGTCCCAGATGTCCCATATGTTTCATATGTTTCTAATGTGTCAGCCGTCTTAGATGTTCCATATGTCCCTAACGTCCCAGACGTCCCAGATGTCCCATATGTCCCTAATGTCCCAGGCGTCCTAAATGTCCCATATGTCCTTAACGTCCCAGACGTCCTAAACGTCCTAGATGTCCTATATATCCTTAACGTGCCAGACGTCCCAGATGTCCTATATGTCCCTAACGTCCCAGACGTCCCAGACGCCCTAGATGTCCCATATGTCTTTAACGTCCCAGACGTCCCAGACGTCCTAGATTTCCCATATGCCCTTAACGTCCCAGACGTCTCAGATGTCCCATATGTCCCTTGCATCCCAGACGTCCCAGATGTCCCATTGGTACCTAACGTCTTAGACGTCCCAGATGTCCCATATGTCCCATATGTACCTAACGTCCCAGACGTCCCAGATGTCCCATCTGTCCCTAGCATCCCAGCCGTCCCAGATGCCCCATATGTTCTTAACGTCCCAGACGTTCCAAATGTCCCATATGTCCTTAACGTCCCAGACGTCGTAAACGTCCTAGATGTCCCATATATCCTTAACGTGCCAGACGTCCCAGATGTCCTATATGTCCCTAACGTCCCAGACGTCCCAGACGCCCTAGATGTCCCATATGACTTTAACGTCCCAGACGTCCCAGACGTCCTAGATTTCCCATATGCCCTTAACGTCCCAGACGTCTCAGATGTCCCATATGTCCCTAGCATCCCATACGTCCCAGATGTCCCATATGTTCTTAACGTCCCAGACGTTCCAGATGTCCCATATGTCCTTAACGTCCAAGACGTCCCAGATGTCCCATTGGTACCTAACGTCTTAGACGTCCCAGATGTCCCATATGTCCCATATGTACCTAACGTCCCAGACGTCCCAGATGTCGCATCTGTCCCATATGTACCTAACGTCCCAGACGTCCCAGATGTCCCATATGTCCTTAGCATCCCAGACGTCCCAGATGCCCCATATGTTCTTAACGTCCCAGACGTTCCAGATGTCCCATATGTCCCTAGCATCCAAGACGTCCCAGATGTCCCATTAGTACCTAACGTCTTAGACGTCCCAGATGTCCCATATGTCCCATATGTACCTAACGTCCCAGAGGTCCCAGACGTCCCAGATGTCCTATATGTCCCATATGTCCCTAATGTCCCAAGCGTCCCAGATGTCCCATATGTACCATATGTCCGTAATGTCCCAGGCGTCCTTAATGTCCCATATGTCTTTAACGTCCCAGACGTTCTAGATGTCCCATATGTCCTTACCGTCCCAGACGTCCCAGATGTCCCATATGTCCCTAACGTTCCAGACGTCCCAGATGTCCCATATGTTTCATATGTTTCTAATGTGTCAGCCGTCTTAGATGTTCCATATGTCCCTAACGTCCCAGACGTCCCAGATGTCCCATATGTCCTTAACGTCCTAGACGTCCCAGACGTCCCAGATATCCCATATGTCCCTAACGTCCCAGACGTCCCAGACGTCCCAGATGTCCCATATGTCCCTAACGTCCCAGACGTCCCAGATGTCACATATGTCCCTAATGTCCCAGGCGTCCTAAATGTCCCATATGTCCTTAACGTCCCAGACGTCCTAAACGTCCTAGATGTCCTATATATCCTTAACGTGCCAGACGTCCCAGATGTCCTATATGTCCCTAACGTCCCAGACGTCCCAGACGCCCTAGATGTCCCATATGTCTTTAACGTCCCAGACGTCCCAGACGTCCTAGATTTCCCATATGCCCTTAACGTCCCAGACGTCTCAGATGTCCCATATGTCCCTAGCAACCCAGACGTCCCAGATGTCCCATTGGTACCTAACGTCTTAGACGTCCCAGATGTCCCATATGTCCCATATGTACCTAACGTCCCAGATGTCCCAGATGTCCCATATGTCCCTAGCATCCCAGCCGTCCCAGATGCCCCATATGTTCTTAACGTCCCAGACGTTCCAGATGTCCCATATGTCCTTAACGTCCCAGACGTCCTAAACGTCCTAGATGTCCCATATATCCTTAATGTGCCAGACGTCCCAGAAGTCCTATATGTCCCTAACGTCCCAGACGTCCCAGACGCCCTAGATGTCCCATATGACTTTAACGTCCCAGACGTCCCAGACGTCCTAGATTTCCCATATGCCCTTAACGTCCCAGACGTCTCAGATGTCCCATATGTCCCTAGCATTCCAGACGTCCCAGATGTCCCATATGTTCTTAACGTCCCAGACGTTCCAGATGTCCCATATGTCCTTAACGTCCAAGACGTCCCAGATGTCCCATTGGTACCTAACGTCTTAGACGTCCCAGATGTCCCATATGTCCCATATGTACCTAACGTCCCAGACGTCCCAGATGTCCCATATGTCCCATATGTACCTAACGTCCCAGACGTCCCAGATGTCCCATATGTCCCTAGCATCCCAGACGTCCCAGATGCCCCATATGTTCTTAACGTCCCAGACGTTCCAGATGTCCCATATGTCCCTAGAATCCAAGACGTCCCAGATGTCCCATTAGTACCTAACGTCTTAGACGTCCCAGATGTCCCATATGTCCCCATATGTACCTAACGTCCCAGACGTCCCAGACGTCCCAGATGTCCTCTATGTCCTATATGTCCCTAATGTCCCAAGCGTCCCAGATGGTCCCATATGTACCATATGTCCGTAATGTCCCAGGCGTCCTTAATGTCCCATATGTCTTTAACGTCCCAGACGTCTCAGACGTTCTAGATGTCCCATATGTCCTTACCGTCCCAGACGTCCCAGATGTCCCATATGTGCCTAACGTTCCAGACGTCCCAGATGTCCCATATGTTTCATATGTTTCTAATGTGTCAGCCGTCTTAGATGTTCCATATGTCCCTAACGTCCCAGACGTCCCAGATGTCCCATATGTCCTTAACGTCCCAGACGTCCCAGATATCCCATATGTCCCTAACGTCCCAGACGTCCCAGATGTCCCATATGTCCCTAATGTCCCAGACGTCCCAGATTTCCCATATGTCCCTAACGTCCCAGACGTCCCAGATGTCCCATATGTTTCATATGTTTCTAATGTGTCAGCCGTTTTAGATGTTCCATATGTCCCTAACGTCCCAGACGTCCCAGATGTCGTAGATGTCCCATATGTCCTTAACGTCCCAGAAGTCCCAGATTCCCATATGTCCCTAACGTTCCAGACGTCCCAGATGTCCCATATGTCCCTAATGTCCCAGGCGTCCTAAATATCCCATATGTCCTTAACGTCCCAGACGTCCCAGACGCCCTAGATGTCCCATATGTCTTTAACGTCCCAGACGACCCAGACGTCCTAGATTTCCCATATGCCCTTAACGTCCCAGACGTCCCAGATGTCCCATATGTCCCTAGCATACCAGACGTCCCAGATGTCCCATTGGTACCTAACGTCTTAGACGTCCCAGATGTCCCATATGTCCCATATGTACCTAGCATACCAGACGTCCCAGATGTCCCATTGGTACCTAACGTCTTAGACGTCCCAGATGTCCCAGATGTCCCATATGTCCCTAGCATACCAGACGTCCCAGATGTCCCATTGGTACCTAACGTCTTAGACGTCCCAGATGTCCCATATGTCCCATATGTACCTAACGTCCCAGACGTCCCAGACGTCCCAGATGTCCCATATGTCCCATATGTCCCTAATGTCCCAGGCGTCATAAATGTCCCATATGTCCTTAACGTCCCAGACGTCCTAAACGTCCTAGATGTCCCATATGTCCTTAACGTGCCAGACGTCCCAGATGTCCTATATGTCCCTAACGTCACAGACGTCCCAGATGTCCCATATGTCCCTAATGTCCCAGGCGTCCCAGATGTCCTAGATGTCCCATATGTCCTTAACGTCCCAGACGTCCCAGATGTCCCATATGTCCCTAACGTCCCAGACGACCCAGATGTCCCATATGTTTCATATGTTTCTAATGTGTCAGCCGTCTTAGATGTTCCATATGTCCCTAACGTCCCAGACGTCCCAGATGTCCTAGATGTCCCATACGTATTTAACGTCCCAGACGTCCCAGACGTCCTAGATTTCCCATATGCCCTTAAACGTCCCAGACGTCTCAGATGTCCCATATGTCCCTAGCATTCCAGACGGCCCAGATGTCCCATATGTTCTTAACGTCCCAGACGTCCCAGATGTCCCATATGTCCCTAACGTCCCAGACGTCCCAGATGTCCCATATGTTTCATATGTTTCTAATGTGTCAGCCGTCTTAGATGTTCCATATGTCCCCTAACGTCCCAGACGTCCCAGATGTCCTAGATGTCCCATACGTATTAACGTCCCAGACGTCCCAGACGTCCTAGATTTCCCATATTCCCTTAACGTCCCAGACGTCCCAGATGTCCCATATGTCCCTAATGTCCCAGGCGTCCCAGATGTCCCATATGTCCTTAACGTCCCAGACGTCCCAGATGTCCCATATGTCCCTAACGTCCCAGACGTCCCAGATGTCCCATATGTTTCATATGTTTCTAATGTGTCAGCCGTCTTAGATGTTCCATATGTCCCTAACGTCCCAGACGTCCCAGATGTCCCATATGTCCCTAATGTCCCAGGCGTCCTAAATGTCCCATATGTCCTTAACGTCCCAGACGTCCTAAACGTCCTAGATGTCCTATATATCCTTAACGTGCCAGACGTCCCAGATGTCCTATATGTCCCTAACGTCCCAGACGTCCCAGACGCCCTAGATGTCCCATATGTCTTTAACGTCCCAGACGTCCCAGACGTCCTAGATTTCCCATATGCCCTTAACGTCCCAGACGTCTCAGATGTCCCATATGTCCCTTGCATCCCAGACGTCCCAGATGTCCCATTGGTACCTAACGTCTTAGACGTCCCAGATGTCCCATATGTCCCATATGTACCTAACGTCCCAGACGTCCCAGATGTCCCATCTGTCCCTAGCATCCCAGCCGTCCCAGATGCCCCATATGTTCTTAACGTCCCAGACGTTCCAAATGTCCCATATGTCCTTAACGTCCCAGACGTCGTAAACGTCCTAGATGTCCCATATATCCTTAACGTGCCAGACGTCCCAGATGTCCTATATGTCCCTAACGTCCCAGACGTCCCATACGCCCTAGATGTCCCATATGACTTTAACGTCCCAGACGTCCCAGACGTCCTAGATTTCCCATATGCCCTTAACGTCCCAGACGTCTCAGATGTCCCATATGTCCCTAGCATCCCATACGTCCCAGATGTCCCATATGTTCTTAACGTCCCAGACGTTCCAGATGTCCCATATGTCCTTAACGTCCAAGACGTCCCAGATGTCCCATTGGTACCTAACGTCTTAGACGTCCCAGATGTCCCATATGTCCCATATGTACCTAACGTCCCAGACGTCCCAGATGTCCCATCTGTCCCATATGTACCTAACGTCCCAGACGTCCCAGATGTCCCATATGTCCTTAGCATCCCAGACGTCCCAGATGCCCCATATGTTCTTAACGTCCCAGACGTTCCAGATGTCCCATATGTCCCTAGCATCCAAGACGTCCCAGATGTCCCATTAGTACCTAACGTCTTAGACGTCCCAGATGTCCCATATGTCCCATATGTACCTAACGTCCCAGACGTCCCAGACGTCCCAGATGTCCTATATGTCCCATATGTCCCTAATGTCCCAAGCGTCCCAGATGTCCCATATGTACCATATGTCCGTAATGTCCCAGGCGTCCTTAATGTCCCATATGTCTTTAACGTCCCAGACGTTCTAGATGTCCCATATGTCCTTACCGTCCCAGACGTCCCAGATGTCCCATATGTCCCTAACGTTCCAGACGTCCCAGATGTCCCATATGTTTCATATGTTTCTAATGTGTCAGCCGTCTTAGATGTTCCATATGTCCCTAACGTCCCAGACGTCCCAGATGTCCCATATGTCCTTAACGTCCTAGACGTCCCAGACGTCCCAGATATCCCATATGTCCCTAACGTCCCAGACGTCCCAGACGTCCCAGATGTCCCATATGTCCCTAACGTCCCAGACGTCCCAGATGTCACATATGTCCCTAATGTCCCAGGCGTCCTAAATGTCCCATATGTCCTTAACGTCCCAGACGTCCTAAACGTCCTAGATGTCCTATATATCCTTAACGTGCCAGACGTCCCAGATGTCCTATATGTCCCTAACGTCCCAGACGTCCCAGACGCCCTAGATGTCCCATATGTCTTTAACGTCCCAGACGTCCCAGACGTCCTAGATTTCCCATATGCCCTTAACGTCCCAGACGTCTCAGATGTCCCATATGTCCCTAGCAACCCAGACGTCCCAGATGTCCCATTGGTACCTAACGTCTTAGACGTCCCAGATGTCCCATATGTCCCATATGTACCTAACGTCCCAGATGTCCCAGATGTCCCATATGTCCCTAGCATCCCAGCCGTCCCAGATGCCCCATATGTCCTTAACGTCCCAGACGTCCTAAACGTCCTAGATGTCCCATATATCCTTAATGTGCCAGACGTCCCAGAAGTCCTATATGTCCCTAACGTCCCAGACGTCCCAGACGCCCTAGATGTCCCATATGACTTTAACGTCCCAGACGTCCCAGACGTCCTAGATTTCCCATATGCCCTTAACGTCCCAGACGTCTCAGATGTCCCATATGTCCCTAGCATTCCAGACGTCCCAGATGTCCCATATGTTCTTAACGTCCCAGACGTTCCAGATGTCCCATATGTCCTTAACGTCCAAGACGTCCCAGATGTCCCATTGGTACCTAACGTCTTAGACGTCCCAGATGTCCCATATGTCCCATATGTACCTAACGTCCCAGACGTCCCAGATGTCCCATATGTCCCATATGTACCTAACGTCCCAGACGTCTCAGATGTCCCATATGTCCCTAGCATTCCAGACGGCCCAGATGTCCCATATGTTCTTAACGTCCCAGACGTCCCAGATGTCCCATATGTCCCTAACGTCCCAGACGTCCCAGATGTCCCATATGTTTCATATGTTTCTAATGTGTCAGCCGTCTTAGATGTTCCATATGTCCCTAACGTCCCAGACGTCCCAGATGTCCTAGATGTCCCATACGTATTTAACGTCCCAGACGTCCCAGACGTCCTAGATTTCCCATATGCCCTTAACGTCCCAGACGTCCCAGATGTCCCATATGTCCCTAATGTCCCAGGCGTCCCAGATGTCCCATATGTCCTTAACGTCCCAGACGTCCCAGATGTCCCATATGTCCCTAACGTCCCAGACGTCCCAGATGTCCCATATGTTTCATATGTTTCTAATGTGTCAGCCGTCTTAGATGTTCCATATGTCCCTAACGTCCCAGACGTCCCAGATGTCCCATATGTCCCTAATGTCCCAGGCGTCCTAAATGTCCCATATGTCCTTAACGTCCCAGACGTCCTAAACGTCCTAGATGTCCTATATATCCTTAACGTGCCAGACGTCCCAGATGTCCTATATGTCCCTAACGTCCCAGACGTCCCAGACGCCCTAGATGTCCCATATGTCTTTAACGTCCCAGACGTCCCAGACGTCCTAGATTTCCCATATGCCCTTAACGTCCCAGACGTCTCAGATGTCCCATATGTCCCTTGCATCCCAGACGTCCCAGATGTCCCATTGGTACCTAACGTCTTAGACGTCCCAGATGTCCCATATGTCCCATATGTACCTAACGTCCCAGACGTCCCAGATGTCCCATCTGTCCCTAGCATCCCAGCCGTCCCAGATGCCCCATATGTTCTTAACGTCCCAGACGTTCCAAATGTCCCATATGTCCTTAACGTCCCAGACGTCGTAAACGTCCTAGATGTCCCATATATCCTTAACGTGCCAGACGTCCCAGATGTCCTATATGTCCCTAACGTCCCAGACGTCCCAGACGCCCTAGATGTCCCATATGACTTTAACGTCCCAGACGTCCCAGACGTCCTAGATTTCCCATATGCCCTTAACGTCCCAGACGTCTCAGATGTCCCATATGTCCCTAGCATCCCATACGTCCCAGATGTCCCATATGTTCTTAACGTCCCAGACGTTCCAGATGTCCCATATGTCCTTAACGTCCAAGACGTCCCAGATGTCCCATTGGTACCTAACGTCTTAGACGTCCCAGATGTCCCATATGTCCCATATGTACCTAACGTCCCAGACGTCCCAGATGTCGCATCTGTCCCATATGTACCTAACGTCCCAGACGTCCCAGATGTCCCATATGTCCTTAGCATCCCAGACGTCCCAGATGCCCCATATGTTCTTAACGTCCCAGACGTTCCAGATGTCCCATATGTCCCTAGCATCCAAGACGTCCCAGATGTCCCATTAGTACCTAACGTCTTAGACGTCCCAGATGTCCCATATGTCCCATATGTACCTAACGTCCCAGAGGTCCCAGACGTCCCAGATGTCCTATATGTCCCATATGTCCCTAATGTCCCAAGCGTCCCAGATGTCCCATATGTACCATATGTCCGTAATGTCCCAGGCGTCCTTAATGTCCCATATGTCTTTAACGTCCCAGACGTTCTAGATGTCCCATATGTCCTTACCGTCCCAGACGTCCCAGATGTCCCATATGTCCCTAACGTTCCAGACGTCCCAGATGTCCCATATGTTTCATATGTTTCTAATGTGTCAGCCGTCTTAGATGTTCCATATGTCCCTAACGTCCCAGACGTCCCAGATGTCCCATATGTCCTTAACGTCCTAGACGTCCCAGACGTCCCAGATATCCCATATGTCCCTAACGTCCCAGACGTCCCAGACGTCCCAGATGTCCCATATGTCCCTAACGTCCCAGACGTCCCAGATGTCACATATGTCCCTAATGTCCCAGGCGTCCTAAATGTCCCATATGTCCTTAACGTCCCAGACGTCCTAAACGTCCTAGATGTCCTATATATCCTTAACGTGCCAGACGTCCCAGATGTCCTATATGTCCCTAACGTCCCAGACGTCCCAGACGCCCTAGATGTCCCATATGTCTTTAACGTCCCAGACGTCCCAGACGTCCTAGATTTCCCATATGCCCTTAACGTCCCAGACGTCTCAGATGTCCCATATGTCCCTAGCAACCCAGACGTCCCAGATGTCCCATTGGTACCTAACGTCTTAGACGTCCCAGATGTCCCATATGTCCCATATGTACCTAACGTCCCAGATGTCCCAGATGTCCCATATGTCCCTAGCATCCCAGCCGTCCCAGATGCCCCATATGTTCTTAACGTCCCAGACGTTCCAGATGTCCCATATGTCCTTAACGTCCCAGACGTCCTAAACGTCCTAGATGTCCCATATATCCTTAATGTGCCAGACGTCCCAGAAGTCCTATATGTCCCTAACGTCCCAGACGTCCCAGACGCCCTAGATGTCCCATATGACTTTAACGTCCCAGACGTCCCAGACGTCCTAGATTTCCCATATGCCCTTAACGTCCCAGACGTCTCAGATGTCCCATATGTCCCTAGCATTCCAGACGTCCCAGATGTCCCATATGTTCTTAACGTCCCAGACGTTCCAGATGTCCCATATGTCCTTAACGTCCAAGACGTCCCAGATGTCCCATTGGTACCTAACGTCTTAGACGTCCCAGATGTCCCATATGTCCCATATGTACCTAACGTCCCAGACGTCCCAGATGTCCCATATGTCCCATATGTACCTAACGTCCCAGACGTCCCAGATGTCCCATATGTCCCTAGCATCCCAGACGTCCCAGATGCCCCATATGTTCTTAACGTCCCAGACGTTCCAGATGTCCCATATGTCCCTAGAATCCAAGACGTCCCAGATGTCCCATTAGTACCTAACGTCTTAGACGTCCCAGATGTCCCATATGTCCCATATGTACCTAACGTCCCAGACGTCCCAGACGTCCCAGATGTCCTCTATGTCCTATATGTCCGTAATGTCCCAAGCGTCCCAGATGTCCCATATGTACCATATGTCCGTAATGTCCCAGGCGTCCTTAATGTCCCATATGTCTTTAACGTCCCAGACGTCTCAGACGTTCTAGATGTCCCATATGTCCTTACCGTCCCAGACGTCCCAGATGTCCCATATGTGCCTAACGTTCCAGACGTCCCAGATGTCCCATATGTTTCATATGTTTCTAATGTGTCAGCCGTCTTAGATGTTCCATATGTCCCTAACGTCCCAGACGTCCCAGATGTCCCATATGTCCTTAACGTCCCAGACGTCCCAGATATCCCATATGTCCCTAACGTCCCAGACGTCCCAGATGTCCCATATGTCCCTAATGTCCCAGACGTCCCAGATTTCCCATATGTCCCTAACGTCCCAGACGTCCCAGATGTCCCATATGTTTCATATGTTTCTAATGTGTCAGCCGTTTTAGATGTTCCATATGTCCCTAACGTCCCAGACGTCCCAGATGTCGTAGATGTCCCATATGTCCTTAACGTCCCAGAAGTCCCAGATTCCCATATGTCCCTAACGTTCCAGACGTCCCAGATGTCCCATATGTCCCTAATGTCCCAGGCGTCCTAAATATCCCATATGTCCTTAACGTCCCAGACGTCCCAGACGCCCTAGATGTCCCATATGTCTTTAACGTCCCAGACGACCCAGACGTCCTAGATTTCCCATATGCCCTTAACGTCCCAGACGTCCCAGATGTCCCATATGTCCCTAGCATACCAGACGTCCCAGATGTCCCATTGGTACCTAACGTCTTAGACGTCCCAGATGTCCCATATGTCCCATATGTACCTAGCATACCAGACGTCCCAGATGTCCCATTGGTACCTAACGTCTTAGACGTCCCAGATGTCCCAGATGTCCCATATGTCCCTAGCATACCAGACGTCCCAGATGTCCCATTGGTACCTAACGTCTTAGACGTCCCAGATGTCCCATATGTCCCATATGTACCTAACGTCCCAGACGTCCCAGACGTCCCAGATGTCCCATATGTCCCATATGTCCCTAATGTCCCAGGCGTCATAAATGTCCCATATGTCCTTAACGTCCCAGACGTCCTAAACGTCCTAGATGTCCCATATGTCCTTAACGTGCCAGACGTCCCAGATGTCCTATATGTCCCTAACGTCCCAGACGTCCCAGATGTCCCATATGTCCTTAATGTCCCAGGCGTCCCAGATGTCCTAGATGTCCCATATGTCCTTAACGTCCCAGACGTCCCAGATGTCCCATATGTCCCTAACGTCCCAGACGACCCAGATGTCCCATATGTTTCATATGTTTCTAATGTGTCAGCCGTCTTAGATGTTCCATATGTCCCTAACGTCCCAGACGTCCCAGATGTCCTAGATGTCCCATACGTATTTAACGTCCCAGACGTCCCAGACGTCCTAGATTTCCCATATGCCCTTAACGTCCCAGACGTCTCAGATGTCCCATATGTCCCTAGCATTCCAGACGGCCCAGATGTCCCATATGTTCTTAACGTCCCAGACGTCCCAGATGTCCCATATGTCCCTAACGTCCCAGACGTCCCAGATGTCCCATATGTTTCATATGTTTCTAATGTGTCAGCCGTCTTAGATGTTCCATATGTCCCTAACGTCCCAGACGTCCCAGATGTCCTAGATGTCCCATACGTATTTAACGTCCCAGACGTCCCAGACGTCCTAGATTTCCCATATTCCCTTAACGTCCCAGACGTCCCAGATGTCCCATATGTCCCTAATGTCCCAGGCGTCCCAGATGTCCCATATGTCCTTAACGTCCCAGACGTCCCAGATGTCCCATATGTCCCTAACGTCCCAGACGTCCCAGATGTCCCATATGTTTCATATGTTTCTAATGTGTCAGCCGTCTTAGATGTTCCATATGTCCCTAACGTCCCAGACGTCCCAGATGTCCCATATGTCCCTAATGTCCCAGGCGTCCTAAATGTCCCATATGTCCTTAACGTCCCAGACGTCCTAAACGTCCTAGATGTCCTATATATCCTTAACGTGCCAGACGTCCCAGATGTCCTATATGTCCCTAACGTCCCAGACGTCCCAGACGCCCTAGATGTCCCATATGTCTTTAACGTCCCAGACGTCCCAGACGTCCTAGATTTCCCATATGCCCTTAACGTCCCAGACGTCTCAGATGTCCCATATGTCCCTTGCATCCCAGACGTCCCAGATGTCCCATTGGTACCTAACGTCTTAGACGTCCCAGATGTCCCATATGTCCCATATGTACCTAACGTCCCAGACGTCCCAGATGTCCCATCTGTCCCTAGCATCCCAGCCGTCCCAGATGCCCCATATGTTCTTAACGTCCCAGACGTTCCAAATGTCCCATATGTCCTTAACGTCCCAGACGTCGTAAACGTCCTAGATGTCCCATATATCCTTAACGTGCCAGACGTCCCAGATGTCCTATATGTCCCTAACGTCCCAGACGTCCCAGACGCCCTAGATGTCCCATATGACTTTAACGTCCCAGACGTCCCAGACGTCCTAGATTTCCCATATGCCCTTAACGTCCCAGACGTCTCAGATGTCCCATATGTCCCTAGCATCCCATACGTCCCAGATGTCCCATATGTTCTTAACGTCCCAGACGTTCCAGATGTCCCATATGTCCTTAACGTCCAAGACGTCCCAGATGTCCCATTGGTACCTAACGTCTTAGACGTCCCAGATGTCCCATATGTCCCATATGTACCTAACGTCCCAGACGTCCCAGATGTCCCATCTGTCCCATATGTACCTAACGTCCCAGACGTCCCAGATGTCCCATATGTCCTTAGCATCCCAGACGTCCCAGATGCCCCATATGTTC
Source organism: Agriotes lineatus (assembly GCA_940337035.1). Taxonomy (NCBI): domain Eukaryota; kingdom Metazoa; phylum Arthropoda; class Insecta; order Coleoptera; family Elateridae; genus Agriotes; species Agriotes lineatus. The sequence goes on from CALNHX010007566.1 coordinate 21,364, forward strand.
TTAACGTCCCAGACGTTCCAGATGTCCCATATGTCCCTAGCATCCAAGACGTCCCAGATGTCCCATTAGTACCTAACGTCTTAGACGTCCCAGATGTCCCATATGTCCCATATGTACCTAACGTCCCAGACGTCCCAGACGTCCCAGATGTCCTATATGTCCCATATGTCCCTAATGTCCCAAGCGTCCCAGATGTCCCATATGTACCATATGTCCGTAATGTCCCAGGCGTCCTTAATGTCCCATATGTCTTTAACGTCCCAGACGTTCTAGATGTCCCATATGTCCTTACCGTCCCAGACGTCCCAGATGTCCCATATGTCCCTAACGTTCCAGACGTCCCAGATGTCCCATATGTTTCATATGTTTCTAATGTGTCAGCCGTCTTAGATGTTCCATATGTCCCTAACGTCCCAGACGTCCCAGATGTCCCATATGTCCTTAACGTCCTAGACGTCCCAGACGTCCCAGATATCCCATATGTCCCTAACGTCCCAGACGTCCCAGACGTCCCAGATGTCCCATATGTCCCTAACGTCCCAGACGTCCCAGATGTCACATATGTCCCTAATGTCCCAGGCGTCCTAAATGTCCCATATGTCCTTAACGTCCCAGACGTCCTAAACGTCCTAGATGTCCTATATATCCTTAACGTGCCAGACGTCCCAGATGTCCTATATGTCCCTAACGTCCCAGACGTCCCAGACGCCCTAGATGTCCCATATGCCTTTAACGTCCCAGACGTCCCAGACGTCCTAGATTTCCCATATGCCCTTAACGTCCCAGACGTCTCAGATGTCCCATATGTCCCTAGCAACCCAGACGTCCCAGATGTCCCATTGGTACCTAACGTCTTAGACGTCCCAGATGTCCCATATGTCTCATATGTACCTAACGTCCCAGATGTCCCAGATGTCCCATATGTCCCTAGCATCCCAGCCGTCCCAGATGCCCCATATGTTCTTAACGTCCCAGACGTTCCAGATGTCCCATATGTCCTTAACGTCCCAGACGTCCTAAACGTCCTAGATGTCCCATATATCCTTAATGTGCCAGACGTCCCAGAAGTCCTATATGTCCCTAACGTCCCAGACGTCCCAGACGCCCTAGATGTCCCATATGACTTTAACGTCCCAGACGTCCCAGACGTCCTAGATTTCCCATATGCCCTTAACGTCCCAGACGTCTCAGATGTCCCATATGTCCCTAGCATTCCAGACGTCCCAGATGTCCCATATGTTCTTAACGTCCCAGACGTTCCAGATGTCCCATATGTCCTTAACGTCCAAGACGTCCCAGATGTCCCATTGGTACCTAACGTCTTAGACGTCCCAGATGTCCCATATGTCCCATATGTACCTAACGTCCCAGACGTCCCAGATGTCCCATATGTCCCATATGTACCTAACGTCCCAGACGTCCCAGATGTCCCATATGTCCCTAGCATCCCAGACGTCCCAGATGCCCCATATGTTCTTAACGTCCCAGACGTTCCAGATGTCCCATATGTCCCTAGAATCCAAGACGTCCCAGATGTCCCATTAGTACCTAACGTCTTAGACGTCCCAGATGTCCCATATGTACCTAACGTCCCAGACGTCCCAGACGTCCCAGATGTCCTCTATGTCCTATATGTCCCTAATGTCCCAAGCGTCCCAGATGTCCCATATGTACCATATGTCCGTAATGTCCCAGGCGTCCTTAATGTCCCATATGTCTTTAACGTCCCAGACGTCTCAGACGTTCTAGATGTCCCATATGTCCTTACCGTCCCAGACGTCCCAGATGTCCCATATGTGCCTAACGTTCCAGACGTCCCAGATGTCCCATATGTTTCATATGTTTCTAATGTGTCAGCCGTCTTAGATGTTCCATATGTCCCTAACGTCCCAGACGTCCCAGATGTCCCATATGTCCTTAACGTCCCAGACGTCCCAGACGTCCCAGATATCCCATATGTCCCTAACGTCCCAGACGTCCCAGATGTCCCATATGTCCCTAATGTCCCAGGCGTCCCAGATGTCCTAGATGTCCCATATGTCCTTAACGTCCCAGACGTCCCAGATTTCCCATATGTCCCTAACGTCCCAGACGTCCCAGATGTCCCATATGTTTCATATGTTTCTAATGTGTCAGCCGTTTTAGATGTTCCATATGTCCCTAACGTCCCAGACGTCCCAGATGTCGTAGATGTCCCATATGTCCTTAACGTCCCAGAAGTCCCAGATTCCCATATGTCCCTAACGTTCCAGACGTCCCAGATGTCCCATATGTCCCTAATGTCCCAGGCGTCCTAAATATCCCATATGTCCTTAACGTCCCAGACGTCCCAGACGCCCTAGATGTCCCATATGTCTTTAACGTCCCAGACGACCCAGACGTCCTAGATTTCCCATATGCCCTTAACGTCCCAGACGTCCCAGATGTCCCATATGTCCCTAGCATACCAGACGTCCCAGATGTCCCATTGGTACCTAACGTCTTAGACGTCCCAGATGTCCCATATGTCCCATATGTACCTAACGTCCCAGACGTCCCAGACGTCCCAGATGTCCCATATGTCCTATATGTCCCTAATGTCCCAAGCGTCCCAGATGTCCCATATGTACCATATGTCCGTAATGTCCCAGGTGTCCTTAATGTCCCATATGGCTTTAACGTCCCAGACGTCTCAGACGTTCTAGATGTCCCATATGTCTTTACCGTCCCAGACGTCCCAGATGTCCCATATGTCCCTAACGTCCCAGACGTCCCAGATGTCCCATATGTTTCATATGTTTCTAATGTGTCAGCCGTCTTAGATGTTCCATATGTCCCTAACGTCCCAGACGTCCCAGATGTCCTAGATGTCCCATATGTCCCTAACGTCCCAGACGTCCCAGATGTCCCATATGTCCCTAATGTCCCAGGCGTCCTAAATATCCCATATGTCTTTAACGTCCCAGACGTCCCAGACGCCCTAGATGTCCCATATGTCTTTAAGGTCCCAGACGTCCCAGACGTCCTAGATTTCCCATATGCTCTTAACGTCCCAGACGTCTCAGATGTCCCGTATGTCCCTAGCATACCAGACGTCCCAGATGTCCCATATGTTCTTAACGTCCCAGACGTCCCAGATGTCCCATATGTTCTTAACGTCCCAGACGTTCCAGATGTCCCATATGTCCTTAACGTCCAAGACGTCCCAGATGTCCCATTGGTACCTAACGTCTTAGACGTCCCAGATGTCCCATATGTCCCATATGTACCTAACGTCCCAGACGTCCCAGATGTCCCATATGTTCCATATGTACCTAACGTCCCAGACGTCCCAGATGTCCCATATGTCCCTAGCATCCCAGACGTCCCAGATGCCCCATATGTTCTTAACATCCCAGACGTTCCAGATGTCCCATATGTCCTTAACGTCCAAGACGTCCCAGATGTCCCATTGGTACCTAACGTCTTCGACGTCCCAGATGTCCCATATGTCCCATATGTACCTAACGTCCCAGACGTCCCAGACGTCCCAGATGTCCCATATGTCCTATATGTCCCTAATGTCCCAAGCGTCCCAGATGTCCCATATGTACCATATGTCCGTAATGTCCCAGGCGTCCTTAATGTCCCATATGTCTTTAACGTCCCAGACGTCTCAGACGTTCTAGATGTCCCATATGTCCTTACCGTCCCAGACGTCCCAGATGTCCCATATGTCCCTAACGTCCCAGACGTCCCAGATGTCCCATATGTTTCATATGTTTCTAATGTGTCAGCCGTCTTAGATGTTCCATATGTCCCTAACGTCCCAGACGTCCCAGATGTCCTAGATGTCCCATATGTCTTTAACGTCCCAGACGTCCCAGATATCCCATATGTCCCTAACGTCCCAGACGTCCCAAATGTCCCATATGTCCCTAATGTCCCAGGCGTCCCAGATGTCCTAGATGTCCCATATGCCCTAAATGTCCCAGACGTCCCAGATGTCCCATATGTCCCTAACGTCCCAGAAGTCCCAGATGTCCCATATGTTTCATATGTTTCTAATGTGTCAGCCGTCTTAGATGTTCCATATGTCCCTAACGTCCCAGGCGTCCTAAATATCCCATATGTCCTTAACGTCCCAGACGTCCCAGACGCCCTAGATGTCACATATGTCTTTAACGTCCCAGACGTCCCAGACGTCCTAGATTTCCCATATGCCCTTAACGTCCCAGACGTCCCAGATGTCCCATATGTCCCTAGCATACCAGACGTCCCAGATGTCCCATATGTTCTTAACGTCCCAGACGTTCCAGATGTCCCATATGTCCTTAACGTCCAAGACGTCCCAGATGTCTTATATGTACCTAACGTATTAGGCGTCCCAGATGTACCATATGTCCCATATGTACCTATCGTCCCAGACGTCCCAGACGTCCCAGATGTCCCATATGTCCCTTATGTATCTAATGTCCCAGGCGTCCTAGATGTCCCATATGTCCCTAATGTCCCAGGCGTCCTAAATGTCCCATATGTCCTTAACGTCCCAGACGTCCTAAACGTCCTAGATGTCCCATATGTCCTTAACGTGCCAGACGTCCCAGATGTCTTATATGTCCCTAACGTCCCAGACGTCCCAGACGCCCTAGATGTCCCATATGACTTTAACGTCCCAGAGGTCCCAGACGTCCTAGATTTCCCATATGCCCTTAACGTCCCAGACGTCTCAGATGCCCCATATGTCCCTAGCATCCCAGACGTCAAAGATGTCCCATATGTTCTTAACGTCCCAGACGTTCCAGATGTCCCATATGTCCTTAACGTCCAAGACGTCCCAGATGTCCCATTGGTACCTAACGTCTTAGACGTCCCAGATGTCCCATATGTCCCATATGTACCTAACGTCCAAGACGTCCCAGATGTCCCATATGTTCCATATGTAACTAACGTCCCAGACGTGCCAGATGTCCCATATGTCCCTAGCATCCCAGACGTCCCAGATGTCCCATATGTTCTTAACGTCCCAGACGTTCCAGATGTCCCATATTTCCTTAACGTCCAAAACGTCCCAGATGTCCCATTGGTACCTAACGTCTTAGACGTCCCAGATGTCCCATATGTCCCATATGTACCTAACGTCCCAGACGTCCCAGACGTCCCAGACGTCCCAGATGTCCCATATGTCCTATATGTCCCTAATGTCCCAAGCGTCCCAGATGTCCCATATGTACCATATGTCCGTAATGTCCCAGGCGTCCTTAATGTCCCATATGTCTTTAACGTCCCAGACGTCTCAGACGTGCTAGATGTCCCATATGTCCTTACCGTCCCAGACGTCCCAGATGTCCCATATGTCCCATATATCCCAGGCGTCCTAAATGTCTCATATGTCCTTAACGTCCCAGACGTCCCAGACGTCCTAGATATCCCATATGTCCTTAACGTCTCAGACGTCCCAGATGTCCCATATGTCCCTAACGTCCCAGCCGTCCCAGATGTCCCATATGTCTCATATGTTCCTAATGTCCCAGGCGTCCTAGATATTCCATATGTCCCTAACGTCCCAGACGTCCTAAATGTCCCTTATGTCCCTAATGTCCCAGACGTCCTAGATGTCCTATATGTCCCTAACGTCCCAGACGTCCCAAACGTCCTAGATGTCCCATATGTCCTTAACGTCCCAGACGTCCTAGATGTCCCATATGTCCTTAACGTCCCATACGTCCCAGATGTCCCATATGTCCCATATGTCCCTATTGTCCCAGGCGTCCTAAATGTCCCATATGTCCTTAACGTCCCAGACGTCCCAAACGTCCTAGATGTCCCATATGTCCTTAACGTCCCAGACGTTCCAGATGTCCCATATGGGGCATTATGGCTACTGTTGACCTAAATATTATAATTATTGCCAGAGTAAGCGCGTCTACAGTAACAGATGTTCAATTACTGGCTAAGAATTGACAGCAGTGTTAATAGGTTTTGTAATAGTATATTTGGAATCAATCTAACCATATATTACTAAAGTTTAAATTTTCCTGCATCTAAAAAATTCAAGTTGGAAAGTTTAGCATTTAGGTACGCTAAAACGTCTGAAAACCACGTTTTGCAGTAAATATTAACTACGTGGATAATTATTCTACTACTATTATAGCTACTGTTGACCAAAATATTATAATTATTGCCAGAGTAAGCGTGTCTACACTAACAGTTGTTCAATTACTGGTTAAGAATTGACAGCAGTGTTAATAGGTTTTGTAATAGTATATTTGGAATCAATCTAACCATATATTACTAAGGTTTAAATTTTCCTGCATCTAAAAAATTCAAGTTGAAAAGTTTTGCATTTAGTTACGTTAAAACGTCTGAAAGCCACGTTTTGCAGTAAATAATAACTACGTGGATAATTATTGTACTACTATTAGGGCTACTGTTGACCAAAATATTATAATTATTGCCAGAGTAACCGCGTCTACACTAACAGTTGTTCAATTACTGGTTAAGAATTGACAGCAGTGTTAATAGGTTTTGCAATGGTATATTTGGAATCAATCTAACCATTACTAATGTTTAAATTTTCCAGCATCCAAAAAATTTAAGTTTAAAAGTTTAGCATTTAGGTACGCTAAAACGTCTGAAAACCACGTTTTGCAGTAAATATTAACTACGTGAATAATTATTGTCCTACTATTATGGCTACTGTTGACCTAAATATTATAATTATTGCCAGAGTAAGCGCGTCTACAGTAACAGTTGTTCAATTACTGGTTAAGAATTGACAGCAGTGTTAATAGGTTTTGTAATGGTATATTTGGAATCAATCTAACCATATATTACTAAAGTTTAAATTTTCCTGCATCTAAAAAATTCAAGTTGAAAAGTTTTGCATTTAGGTACGGTAAAACGTCGGAAAACCACGTTTTGCAGTAAATAATAACTACGTGGATAATTATTGTACTACCATTATGGCTACTGTTGAGCAAAATATTATAATTATTGCCAGAGTAAGCGCGTCTACAGTAACAGTTGTTCAATTACTGGCTAAGAATTGACAGCAGTGTTAATAGGTTTTGTTATAGTATATTTGGAATCAATCTAACCATATATTACTACTGTTTAAATTTTCCAGCATCTAAAAAATTCAAGTTTATAAGTTTAGCATTTAGGTACGCTAAAACGTTTGAAAACCACGTTTTTCAGTAAATATTAACTACGTAGATAATTATTGTACTACTATTATGGCTACTGTTGACCTAAATATTATAATTATTGCCAGAGTAAGCGCGTCTACAGTAACAGTTGTTCAATTACTGGCTAAGAATTGACAGCAGTGTTAATAGGTTTTGTAATAGTATATTTGGAATCAATCTAACCATATATTACTAATGTTTAAATTTTCCAGCATCTAAAAAATTCAAGTTTAAAAGTTTAGCATTTAGGTACGCTAAAACGTCTGAAAACCACGTTTTGCAGTAACTATTAACTACGTGGATAATTATTGTACTACCATTATGGCTACTGTTGACCAAAATAATATAATTATTGCCAGAGTAAGCGCGTCTACAGTAACAGTTGTTCAATTTCTGGCTAAGAATTGACAGCAGTGTTAATAGGTTTTGTAATAGTATATTTGGAATCAATCTAACCATATATTACTAATGTTTAAATTTTCCAGCATCTAAAAAATTCAAGTTTAAAAGTTTAGCATTTAGGTACGCTAAAACGTCTGAAAACCACGTGTTGCAGTAAATATTAACTACGTGGATAATTATTGTACTACTATTATGGCTACTGTTGACCAAAATATTATAATTATTGCCAGAGTAAGCGCGTCTACAGTAACAGTTGTTCAATTACTGGCTAAGAATTTACAGCAGTGTTAATAGGTTTTGTAATAGTATATTTGGAATCAATGTAACCATATATTACTAATGTTCAAATTTTCCAGCATCTAAAAAATTCAAGTTTAAAAGTTTAGCATTTAGGTACGCTAAAACGTCTGAAAACCACGTTTTGCAGTAAATACTAACTACGTGGATAATTATTGTACTACTATTATGGCTACTGTTGACCTAAATATTATAATTATTGCCAGAGTAAGCGCGTCTACAGTAACAGTTGTTCAATTACTGGCTAAGAATTGACAACAGTGTTAATATGTTTTGTAATAGTATATTTGGAATCAATCTAACCATATATTACTAAAGTCTAAATTTTCCTGCATCTAAAAAATTCAAGTTGAAAAGTTTTGTATTAAGGTACGTTAAAACGTCGGAAAACCACGTTTTGCAGTAAATATTAACTACGTGGATAATTATTGTACTACCATTATGGCTACTGTTGACCAAAATATTATAATTATTGCCAGAGTAAGCGCGTCTACAGTAACAGTTGTTCAATTACTGGCTAAGAATTGACAGCAGAGTTAATAGGTTTTGTAATAGTATATTTGGAATCAATCTAACCATATATTACTAATGTTTAAATTTTCCAGCATCTAAAAAATTCAAGTTTAAAAGTTTAGCATTTAGGTACGCTAAAACGTCTGAAAACCACGTGTTGCAGTAAATATTAACTACGTGGATAATTATTGTACTACTATTATGGCTACTGTTGACTTAAAAATTATAATTATTGCCAGAGTAAGCACGTCTACAGTAACAGTTGTTCAATTACTGGCTAAGAATTGACAGCAGTGTTAATAGGTTTTGCAATAGTAGATTTGGAATCAATCTAACCATTACTAATGTTTAAATTTTCCAGCATCTAAAAAATTCAAGTTTAAAAGTTTAGCATTTAGGTACGCTAAAACGTCTGAAAACCACATTTTGCAGTAACTATTAACTACGTGGATAATTATTGTACTACCATTATGGCTACTGTTGACCAAAATATTATAATTATTGCCAGAGTAAGCGCGTCTACAGTAACAGTTGTTCAATTACTGGCTAAGAATTGACAGCAGTGTTAATAGGTTTTGTAATAGTATATTTGGAATCAATGTAACCATATATTACTAATGTTAAAATTTTCCAGCATCTAAAAAATTCAAGTTTAAAAGTTTAGCATTTAGGTACGCTAAAACGTCTGAAAACCACGTTTTGCAGTAAATACTAACTACGTGGATAATTATTGTACTACTATTATGGCTGCTGTTGACCTAAATATTATAATTATTGCCAGAGTAAGCGCGTCTACAGTAACAGTTGTTCAATTACTGGCTAAGAATTGACAACAGTGTTAATATGTTTTGTAATAGTATATTTGGAATCAATCTAACCATATATTACTAAAGTCTAAATTTTCCTGCATCTAAAAAATTCAAGTTGAAAAGTTTTGTATTAAGGTACGTTAAAACGTCGGAAAACCACGTTTTGCAGTAAATATTAACTACGTGGATAATTATTGTACTACCATTATGGCTACTGTTGACCAAAATATTATAATTATTGCCAGAGTAAGCGCGTCTACAGTAACACTTGTTCAATTACTGGCTAAGAATTGACAGCAGAGTTAATAGGTTTTGTAATAGTATATTTGGAATCAATCTAACCATATATTACTAATGTTTAAATTTTCCAGCATCTAAAAAATTCAAGTTTAAAAGTTTAGCATTTAGGTACGCTAAAACGTCTGAAAACCACGTTTTGCAGTAAATATTAACTACGTGGATAATTATTGTACTACTATTATGGCTACTGTTGACCTAAATATTTTAATTATTGCCAGAGTAAGCGCGTCTACAGTAACAGTTGTTCAATTACTGGCTAAGAATTGACAGCAGTGTTAATAGGTTTTGTAATAGTATATTTGAAATTAATCTAACCATATATTACTAATGTTTAAATTTTCCAGCATCTAAAAAATTCAAGTTTAAAAGTTTAGCATTTAGGTACGCTAAAACGTCTGAAAACCACGTTTTTCAGTAAATATTAACTACGTGGATAATTATTGTACTACTATTATGGCTACTGTTGACCTAAATATTATAATTATTCCCAGAGTAAGCGCGTCTACAGTAACAGTTGTTCAATTACTGGCTAAGAATTGACAGCAGTGTTAATAGGTTTTGTAATAGAATATTTGGAATCAATCTAAACATATATTACTAATGTTTAAATTTTCCAGCATCTAAAAAATTCAAGTTTAAAAGTTTAGCATTTAAGTACGCTAAAACGTCTGAAAACCACGTTTTGCAGTAAATGTTAACTACGTGGATAATTATTGTACTACTATTATGGCTACTGTTGACCTAAATATTATAATTATTGCCAGAGTAAGCGCGTCTACAGTAACAGTTGTTCAACTACTGGCTAAGAATTGACAGCAGTGTTAATAGGTTTTGTAATGGTATATTTGGAATCAATCTAACCATATATTACTAAAGTTTAAATTTTCATGCATCTAAAAAATTCAAGTTGAAAAGTTTTGCATTTAGGTACGGTAAAACGTCGGAAAACCACGTTTTGCAGTAAATATTAACTACGTGGATAATTATTGTACTACCATTATGGCTACTGTTGACCAAAATATTATAATTATTGCCAGAGTAAGCGCGTCTACAGTAACAGTTGTTCAATTACTGGCTAAGAATTGACAGCAGTGTTAATAGGTTTTGCAATAGTATTTTTGGAATCAATCTAACCATTAATTACTAATGTTTAAATTTTCCAGCAATTAAAAAATTCAAGTTTAAAAGTTTAGCATTTAGGTACGCTAAAACGTCTGAAAACCGCGTTTTGCAGTAACTATTAACTACGTGGATAATTATTGTACTACCATTATGGCTACTGTTGACCAAAATATTATAATTATTGCCAGAGTAAGCGCGTCTACAGTAACAGTTGTTCAATTACTGGCTAAGAATTGACAGCAGTGTTAATAGGATTTGTAATAGTATATTTGGAATCAATGTAACCATATATTACTAATGTTCAAATTTTCCAGCATCTAAAAAATTCAAGTTTAAAAGTTTAGCATTTAGGTACGCAAAAACGTCTGAAAACCACGTTTTGCAGTAAATATCAACTACGTGGATAATTATTGTAATACTATTATGGCTACTGTTGACGTAAATATTATAATTATTGCCAGAGTAAACGCGTCTACAGCAACAGTTGTTCAATTACTGGCTAAGAATTGACAGCAGTGTTAATAGGATTTGTAATAGTATATTTGGAATCAATCTAACCATATATTACTATTGTTTAAATTTTCCAGCATCTAAAAAATTCAAGTTTAAAAGTTTAGCATTTAGGTACTCTAAAACGTTTGAAAACCACGTTTTGCAGTAAATATTAACTACGTAGATAATTGTTGTACTACTATTATGGCTACTGTTGACCTAAATATTATAATTATTGCCAGAGTAAGCACGTCTACAGTAACAGTTGTTCAATTACTGGCTAAGAATTGACAGCAGTGTTAATAGGTTTTGTAATAGTATATTTGGAATCAATCTAACCATTAATTACTAATGTTTAAATTTTCCAGCAATTAAAAAATTCAAGTTTAAAAGTTTAGCATTTAGGTACGCTAAAACGTCTGAAAACCACGTTTTGCAGTAACTATTAACTACGTGGATAATTATTGTACTACCATTATGGCTACTGTTGACCAAAATATTATAATTATTGCCAGAGTAAGCGCGTCTACAGTAATAGTTGTTCAATTACTGGCTAAGAATTGACAGCAGTGTTAATAGGATTTGTAATAGTATATTTGGAATCAATGTAACCATATATTACTAATGTTCAAATTTTCCAGCATCTAAAAAATTCAAGTTTAAAAGTTTAGCATTTAGGTACGCAAAAACGTCTGAAAACCACGTTTTGCAGTAAATAACAACTACGTGGATAATTATTGTAATACTATTATGGCTACTGTTGACCTAAATATTATAATTATTGCCAGAGTAAGCGCGTCTACAGTAACAGTTGTTCAATTACTGGCTAAGAATTGACAGCAGTGTTAATAGGTTTTGTAATAGTATATTTGGAATCAATCTAACCATATATTACTAATGTTTAAATTTTCCAGCATCTAAAAAATTCAAGTTTAAAAGTTTAGCATTTAGGTACGCTAAAACGTCTGAAAACCACGTGTTGCAGTAAATATTAACTACGTGGATAATTATTGTACTACTATTATGGCTACTGTTGACCTAAATATTATAATTATTGCCAGAGTAAGCGCGTCCACAGTAACAGTTGTTCAATTACTGGCCAAGAATTGACAGCAGTGTTAATAGGATTTGTAATAGTATATTTGGAATCAATGTAACCATATATTACTAATGTTCAAATTTTCCAGCATCTAAAAAATTCAAGTTTAAAAGTTTAGCATTTAGGTACGCAAAAACGTCTGAAAACCACGTTTTGCAGTAAATATTAACTACGTGGATAATTATTGTACTACTATTATGGCTACTGTTGACCTAAATATTATAATTATTGCCAGAGTAAGCGCGTCTACAGTAACAGTTGTTCAATTACTGGCTAAGAATTGACAGCAGTGTTAATAGGTTTTGTAATAGTATATTTGGAATCAATCTAACCATATATTACTATTGTTTAAATTTTCATGCATCTAAAAAATTCAAGTTTAAAAGTTTAGCATTTAGGTACGCTAAAACGTGTGAAAACTACGTTTTGCAGTAAATATTAACTACGTGGATAATTATTGTACTACTATTATGGCTACTGTTGACCTAAATATTATAATTATTGCCAGAGTAAGCGCGTCTACAGTAACAGTTGTTCAATTACTGGCTAAGAATTGACAGCAGTGTTAATAGGTTTTGTAATAGTATATTTGGAATCAATCTAACCATATATTACTAATGTTTAAATTTTCCAGCATCTAAAAAATTCAAGTTTAAAAGTTTAGCATTTAGGTACGCTAAAACGTCTGAAAACTACGTTTTGCAAAAAATATTAACTACGTGGATAATTATTGTACTACTATTATGGCTACTGTTGACCTAAATATTATAATTATTGCCAGAGTAAGCGCGTCTACAGTAACAGTTGTTCAATTACTGGCTAAGAATTGACAGCAGTGTTAATAGGTTTTGTAATGGTATATTTGGAATCAATCTAACCATATATTACTATTGTTTAAATTTCCAGCATCTAAAAAATTCAAGTTTAAAAGTTTAGCATTTAGGTACGCTAAAACGTTTAAAAACCACGTTTTGCAGTAAATATTAACTACGTAGATAATTATTGTACTACTATTATGGCTACTGTTGACCTAAATATTATAATTATTGCCAGAGTAAGCGCGTCTACAGTAACAGTTGTTCAATTACTGGCTAAGAATTGACAGCAGTGTTAATAGGTTTTGTAATAGTATATTTGGAATCAATCTAACCATATATTACTAATGTTTAAATTTTCCAGCATCTAAAAAATTCAAGTTTAAAAGTTTAGCATTTAGGTACGCTAAAACGTCTGAAAACCACGTTTTGCAGTAACTATTAACTACGTGGATAATTATTGTACTACTATTATGGCTACTGTTGACCTAAATATTATAATTATTGCCAGAGTAAGCGCGTCTACAGTAACAGTTGTTCAATAACTGGCTAAGAATTGACAGCAGTGTTAATAGGTTTTGTAATAGTATATTTGGAATCAATCTAACCATATATTACTATTGTTTAAATTTCCAGCATCTAAAAAATTCAAGTTTAAAAGTTTAGCATTTAGGTACGCTAAAACGTCTGAAAACCACGTTTTTCAGTAAATATTAACTACGTGGATAATTATTGTACTACTATTATGGCTACTGTTGACCTAAATATTATAATTATTCCCAGAGTAAGCGCGTCTACAGTAACAGTTGTTCAATTACTGGCTAAGAATTGACAGCAGTGTTAATAGGTTTTGTAATAGAATATTTGGAATCAATCTAAACATATATTACTAATGTTTAAATTTTCCAGCATCTAAAAAATTCAAGTTTAAAAGTTTAGCATTTAGGTACGCTAAAACGTCTGAAAACCACGTTTTGCAGTAAATGTTAACTACGTGGATAATTATTGTACTACTATTATGGCTACTGTTGACCTAAATATTATAATTATTGCCAGAGTAAGCGCGTCTACAGTAACAGTTGTTCAATTACTGGCTAAGAATTGACAGCAGTGTTAATAGGTTTTGTAATGGTATATTTGGAATCAATCTAACCATATATTACTAAAGTTTAAATTTTCATGCATCTAAAAAATTCAAGTTGAAAAGTTTTGCATTTAGGTACGGTAAAACGTCGGAAAACCACGTTTTGCAGTAAATATTAACTACGTGGATAATTATTTTACTACCATTATGGCTACTGTTGACCAAAATATTATAATTATTGCCAGAGTAAGCGCGTCTACAGTAACAGTTGTTCAATTACTGGCTAAGAATTGACAGCAGTGTTAATAGGTTTTGTAATAGTATTTTTGGAATCAAACTAACCATTAATTACTAATGTTTAAATTTTCCAGCAATTAAAAAATTCAAGTTTAAAAGTTTAGCATTTAGGTACGCTAAAACGTCTGAAAACCGCGTTTTGCAGTAACTATTAACTACGTGGATAATTATTGTACTACCATTATGGCTACTGTTGACCAAAATATTATAATTATTGCCAGAGTAAGCGCGTCTACAGTAACAGTTGTTCAATTACTGGCTAAGAATTGACAGCAGTCTTAATAGGATTTGTAATAGTATATTTGGAATCAATGTAACCATATATTACTAATGTTCAAATTTTCCAGCATCTAAAAAATTCAAGTTTAAAAGTTTAGCATTTAGGTACGCAAAAACGTCTGAAAACCACGTTTTGCAGTAAATATCAACTACGTGGATAATTATTGTAATACTATTATGGCTACTGTTGACCTAAATATTATAATTATTGCCAGAGTAAGCGAGTCTACAGTAACAGTTGTTCAATTACTGGCTAAGAATTGACAGCAGTGTTACTAGGTTTTGTAATAGTATATTTGGAATCAATCTAACCATATATTACTAATGTTTAAATTTTCCAGCATCTAAAAAATTCAAGTTTAAAAGTTTAGCATTTAGGTACGCAAAAACGTCTGAAAACCACGTGTTGCAGTAAATATTAACTACGTGGATAGTTATTGTACTACTATTATGGCTACTGTTGACCTAAATATTATAATTATTGCCAGAGTAAGCGCGTCTACAGTAACAGTTGTTCAATTACTGGCTAAGAATTGACAGTAGTGTTAATAGGTTTTGTAATAGTATATTTGGAATCAGTCTAACCATATATTACTAAAGTTTAAATTTTCCTGCATCTAAAAAATTCAATTTGAAAAGTTTTGCATTTAGGTACGTTAAAACGTCGGAAAACCACGTTTTGCAGTAAATAATAACTACGTGGATAATTATTGTACTACCATTATAGCTACTGTTGACCAAAATAATATAATTATTGCCAGAGTAAGCGCGTCTACAGTAACAGTTGTTCAATTTCTGGCTAAGAATTGACAGCAGTGTTAATAGGTTTTGTAATAGTATATTTGGAATCAATCTAACCATATATTACTAATGTTTAAATTTTCCAGCATCTAAAAAATTCAAGTTTAAAAGTTTAGCATTTAGGTACGCTAAAACGTCTGAAAACCACGTGTTGCAGTAAATATTAACTACGTGGATAATTATTGTACTACTATTATGGCTACTGTTGACCAAAATATTATAATTATTGCCAGAGTAAGCGCGTCTACAGTAACAGTTGTTCAATTACTGGCTAAGAATTTACAGCAGTGTTAATAGGTTTTGTAATAGTATATTTGGAATCAATGTAACCATATATTACTAATGTTCAAATTTTCCAGCATCTAAAAAATTCAAGTTTAAAAGTTTAGCATTTAGGTACGCTAAAACGTCTGAAAACCACGTTTTGCAGTAAATACTAACTACGTGGATAATTATTGTACTACTATTATGGCTACTGTTGACCTAAATATTATAATTATTGCCAGAGTAAGCGCGTCTACAGTAACAGTTGTTCAATTACTGGCTAAGAATTGACAACAGTGTTAATATGTTTTGTAATAGTATATTTGGAATCAATCTAACCATATATTACTAAAGTCTAAATTTTCCTGCATCTAAAAAATTCAAGTTGAAAAGTTTTGTATTAAGGTACGTTAAAACGTCGGAAAACCACGTTTTGCAGTAAATATTAACTACGTGGATAATTATTGTACTACCATTATGGCTACTGTTGACCAAAATATTATAATTATTGCCAGAGTAAGCGCGTCTACAGTAACAGTTGTTCAATTACTGGCTAAGAATTGACAGCAGAGTTAATAGGTTTTGTAATAGTATATTTGGAATCAATCTAACCATATATTACTAATGTTTAAATTTTCCAGCATCTAAAAAATTCAAGTTTAAAAGTTTAGCATTTAGGTACGCTAAAACGTCTGAAAACCACGTGTTGAAGTAAATATTAACTACGTGGATAATTATTGTACTACTATTATGGCTACTGTTGACTTAAAAATTATAATTATTGCCAGAGTAAGCACGTCTACAGTAACAGTTGTTCAATTACTGGCTAAGAATTGACAGCAGTGTTAATAGGTTTTGCAATAGTAGATTTGGAATCAATCTAACCATTACTAATGTTTAAATTTTCCAGCATCTAAAAAATTCAAGTTTAAAAGTTTAGCATTTAGGTACGCTAAAACGTCTGAAAACCACATTTTGCAGTAACTATTAACTACGTGGATAATTATTGTACTACCATTATTGCTACTGTTGACCAAAATATTATAATTATTGCCAGAGTAAGCGCGTCTACAGTAACAGTTGTTCAATTACTGGCTAAGAATTTACAGCAGTGTTAATAGGTTTTGTAATAGTATATTTGGAATCAATGTAACCATATATTACTAATGTTCAAATTTTCCAGCATCTAAAAAATTCAAGTTTAAAAGTTTAGCACTTAGGTACGCTAAAACGTCTGAAAACCACGTTTTGCAGTAAATACTAACTACGTGGATAATTATTGTACTACTATTATGGCTACTGTTGACCTAAATATTATAATTATTGCCAGAGTAAGCGCGTCTACAGTAACAGTTGTTCAATTACTGGCTAAGAATTGACAACAGTGTTAATATGTTTTGTAATAGTATATTTGGAATCAATCTAACCATATATTACTAAAGTCTAAATTTTCCTGCATCTAAAAAATTCAAGTTGAAAAGTTTTGTATTAAGGTACGTTAAAACGTCGGAAAACCACGTTTTGCAGTAAATATTAACTACGTGGATAATTATTGTACTACCATTATGGCTACTGTTGACCAAAATATTATAATTATTGCCAGAGTAAGCGCGTCTACAGTAACACTTGTTCAATTACTGGCTAAGAATTGACAGCAGAGTTAATAGGTTTTGTAATAGTATATTTGGAATCAATCTAACCATATATTACTAATGTTTAAATTTTCCAGCATCTAAAAAATTCAAGTTTAAAAGTTTAGCATTTAGGTACGCTAAAACGTCTGAAAACCACGTTTTGCAGTAAATATTAACTACGTGGATAATTATTGTACTACTATTATGGCTACTGTTGACCTAAATATTTTAATTATTGCCAGAGTAAGCGCGTCTACAGTAACAGTTGTTCAATTACTGGCTAAGAATTGACAGCAGTGTTAATAGGTTTTGTAATAGTATTTTTGGAATCAAACTAACCATTAATTACTAATGTTTAAATTTTCCAGCAATTAAAAAATTCAAGTTTAAAAGTTTAGCATTTAGGTACGCTAAAACGTCTGAAAACCGCGTTTTGCAGTAACTATTAACTACGTGGATAATTATTGTACTACCATTATGGCTACTGTTGACCAAAATATTATAATTATTGCCAGAGTAAGCGCGTCTACAGTAACAGTTGTTCAATTACTGGCTAAGAATTGACAGCAGTCTTAATAGGATTTGTAATAGTATATTTGGAATCAATGTAACCATATATTACTAATGTTCAAATTTTCCAGCATCTAAAAAATTCAAGTTTAAAAGTTTAGCATTTAGGTACGCAAAAACGTCTGAAAACCACGTTTTGCAGTAAATATCAACTACGTGGATAATTATTGTAATACTATTATGGCTACTGTTGACCTAAATATTATAATTATTGCCAGAGTAAGCGAGTCTACAGTAACAGTTGTTCAATTACTGGCTAAGAATTGACAGCAGTGTTACTAGGTTTTGTAATAGTATATTTGGAATCAATCTAACCATATATTACTAATGTTTAAATTTTCCAGCATCTAAAAAATTCAAGTTTAAAAGTTTAGCATTTAGGTACGCAAAAACGTCTGAAAACCACGTGTTGCAGTAAATATTAACTACGTGGATAGTTATTGTACTACTATTATGGCTACTGTTGACCTAAATATTATAATTATTGCCAGAGTAAGCGCGTCTACAGTAACAGTTGTTCAATTACTGGCTAAGAATTGACAGTAGTGTTAATAGGTTTTGTAATAGTATATTTGGAATCAGTCTAACCATATATTACTAAAGTTTAAATTTTCCTGCATCTAAAAAATTCAATTTGAAAAGTTTTGCATTTAGGTACGTTAAAACGTCGGAAAACCACGTTTTGCAGTAAATAATAACTACGTGGATAATTATTGTACTACCATTATAGCTACTGTTGACCAAAATAATATAATTATTGCCAGAGTAAGCGCGTCTACAGTAACAGTTGTTCAATTTCTGGCTAAGAATTGACAGCAGTGTTAATAGGTTTTGTAATAGTATATTTGGAATCAATCTAACCATATATTACTAATGTTTAAGTTTTCCAGCATCTAAAAAATTCAAGTTTAAAAGTTTAGCATTTAGGTACGCTAAAACGTCTGAAAACCACGTGTTGCAGTAAATATTAACTACGTGGATAATTATTGTACTACTATTATGGCTACTGTTGACCAAAATATTATAATTATTGCCAGAGTAAGCGCGTCTACAGTAACAGTTGTTCAATTACTGGCTAAGAATTTACAGCAGTGTTAATAGGTTTTGTAATAGTATATTTGGAATCAATGTAACCATATATTACTAATGTTCAAATTTTCCAGCATCTAAAAAATTCAAGTTTAAAAGTTTAGCATTTAGGTACGCTAAAACGTCTGAAAACCACGTTTTGCAGTAAATACTAACTACGTGGATAATTATTGTACTACTATTATGGCTACTGTTGACCTAAATATTATAATTATTGCCAGAGTAAGCGCGTCTACAGTAACAGTTGTTCAATTACTGGCTAAGAATTGACAACAGTGTTAATATGTTTTGTAATAGTATATTTGGAATCAATCTAACCATATATTACTAAAGTCTAAATTTTCCTGCATCTAAAAAATTCAAGTTGAAAAGTTTTGTATTAAGGTACGTTAAAACGTCGGAAAACCACGTTTTGCAGTAAATATTAACTACGTGGATAATTATTGTACTACCATTATGGCTACTGTTGACCAAAATATTATAATTATTGCCAGAGTAAGCGCGTCTACAGTAACAGTTGTTCAATTACTGGCTAAGAATTGACAGCAGAGTTAATAGGTTTTGTAATAGTATATTTGGAATCAATCTAACCATATATTACTAATGTTTAAATTTTCCAGCATCTAAAAAATTCAAGTTTAAAAGTTTAGCATTTAGGTACGCTAAAACGTCTGAAAACCACGTGTTGAAGTAAATATTAACTACGTGGATAATTATTGTACTACTATTATGGCTACTGTTGACTTAAAAATTATAATTATTGCCAGAGTAAGCACGTCTACAGTAACAGTTGTTCAATTACTGGCTAAGAATTGACAGCAGTGTTAATAGGTTTTGCAATAGTAGATTTGGAATCAATCTAACCATTACTAATGTTTAAATTTTCCAGCATCTAAAAAATTCAAGTTTAAAAGTTTAGCATTTAGGTACGCTAAAACGTCTGAAAACCACATTTTGCAGTAACTATTAACTACGTGGATAATTATTGTACTACCATTATTGCTACTGTTGACCAAAATATTATAATTATTGCCAGAGTAAGCGCGTCTACAGTAACAGTTGTTCAATTACTGGCTAAGAATTTACAGCAGTGTTAATAGGTTTTGTAATAGTATATTTGGAATCAATGTAACCATATATTACTAATGTTCAAATTTTCCAGCATCTAAAAAATTCAAGTTTAAAAGTTTAGCACTTAGGTACGCTAAAACGTCTGAAAACCACGTTTTGCAGTAAATACTAACTACGTGGATAATTATTGTACTACTATTATGGCTACTGTTGACCTAAATATTATAATTATTGCCAGAGTAAGCGCGTCTACAGTAACAGTTGTTCAATTACTGGCTAAGAATTGACAACAGTGTTAATATGTTTTGTAATAGTATATTTGGAATCAATCTAACCATATATTACTAAAGTCTAAATTTTCCTGCATCTAAAAAATTCAAGTTGAAAAGTTTTGTATTAAGGTACGTTAAAACGTCGGAAAACCACGTTTTGCAGTAAATATTAACTACGTGGATAATTATTGTACTACCATTATGGCTACTGTTGACCAAAATATTATAATTATTGCCAGAGTAAGCGCGTCTACAGTAACACTTGTTCAATTACTGGCTAAGAATTGACAGCAGAGTTAATAGGTTTTGTAATAGTATATTTGGAATCAATCTAACCATATATTACTAATGTTTAAATTTTCCAGCATCTAAAAAATTCAAGTTTAAAAGTTTAGCATTTAGGTACGCTAAAACGTCTGAAAACCACGTTTTGCAGTAAATATTAACTACGTGGATAATTATTGTACTACTATTATGGCTACTGTTGACCTAAATATTTTAATTATTGCCAGAGTAAGCGCGTCTACAGTAACAGTTGTTCAATTACTGGCTAAGAATTGACAGCAGTGTTAATAGGTTTTGTAATAGTATATTTGAAATTAATCTAACCATATATTACTAATGTTTAAATTTTCC
Organism: Agriotes lineatus; assembly: GCA_940337035.1. Lineage (NCBI taxonomy): Eukaryota > Metazoa > Arthropoda > Insecta > Coleoptera > Elateridae > Agriotes > Agriotes lineatus. The sequence continues at coordinate 42,358 of CALNHX010007566.1, forward strand.
AGCATCTAAAAAATTCAAGTTTAAAAGTTTAGCATTTAGGTACGCTAAAACGTCTGAAAACCACGTTTTTCAGTAAATATTAACTACGTGGATAATTATTGTACTACTATTATGGCTACTGTTGACCTAAATATTATAATTATTCCCAGAGTAAGCGCGTCTACAGTAACAGTTGTTCAATTACTGGCTAAGAATTGACAGCAGTGTTAATAGGTTTTGTAATAGAATATTTGGAATCAATCTAAACATATATTACTAATGTTTAAATTTTCCAGCATCTAAAAAATTCAAGTTTAAAAGTTTAGCATTTAGGTACGCTAAAACGTCTGAAAACCACGTTTTGCAGTAAATGTTAACTACGTGGATAATTATTGTACTACTATTATGGCTACTGTTGACCTAAATATTATAATTATTGCCAGAGTAAGCGCGTCTACAGTAACAGTTGTTCAACTACTGGCTAAGAATTGACAGCAGTGTTAATAGGTTTTGTAATGGTATATTTGGAATCAATCTAACCATATATTACTAAAGTTTAAATTTTCATGCATCTAAAAAATTCAAGTTGAAAAGTTTTGCATTTAGGTACGGTAAAACGTCGGAAAACCACGTTTTGCAGTAAATATTAACTACGTGGATAATTATTGTACTACCATTATGGCTACTGTTGACCAAAATATTATAATTATTGCCAGAGTAAGCGCGTCTACAGTAACAGTTGTTCAATTACTGGCTAAGAATTGACAGCAGTGTTAATAGGTTTTGCAATAGTATTTTTGGAATCAATCTAACCATTAATTACTAATGTTTAAATTTTCCAGCAATTAAAAAATTCAAGTTAAAAGTTTAGCATTTAGGTACGCTAAAACGTCTGAAAACCGCGTTTTGCAGTAACTATTAACTACGTGGATAATTATTGTACTACCATTATGGCTACTGTTGACCAAAATATTATAATTATTGCCAGAGTAAGCGCGTCTACAGTAACAGTTGTTCAATTACTGGCTAAGAATTGACAGCAGTGTTAATAGGATTTGTAATAGTATATTTGGAATCAATGTAACCATATATTACTAATGTTCAAATTTTCCAGCATCTAAAAAATTCAAGTTTAAAAGTTTAGCATTTAGGTACGCAAAAACGTCTGAAAACCACGTTTTGCAGTAAATATCAACTACGTGGATAATTATTGTAATACTATTATGGCTACTGTTGACCTAAATATTATAATTATTGCCAGAGTAAACGCGTCTACAGCAACAGTTGTTCAATTACTGGCTAAGAATTGACAGCAGTGTTAATAGGATTTGTAATAGTATATTTGGAATCAATCTAACCATATATTACTATTGTTTAAATTTTCCAGCATCTAAAAATTCAAGTTTAAAAGTTTAGCATTTAGGTACGCTAAAACGTTTGAAAACCACGTTTTAAAGTAAATATTAACTACGTAGATAATTATTGTACTACTATTATGGCTACTGTTGACCTAAATATTATAATTATTGCCAGAGTAAGCACGTCTACAGTAACAGTTGTTCAATTACTGGCTAAGAATTGACAGCAGTGTTAATAGGTTTTGTAATAGTATATTTGGAATCAATCTAACCATTAATTACTAATGTTTAAATTTTCCAGCAATTAAAAAATTCAAGTTTAAAAGTTTAGCATTTAGGTACGCTAAAACGTCTGAAACCACGTTTTGCAGTAACTATTAACTACGTGGATAATTATTGTACTACCATTATGGCTACTGTTGACCAAAATATTATAATTATTGCCAGAGTAAGCGCGTCTACAGTAATAGTTGTTCAATTACTGGCTAAGAATTGACAGCAGTGTTAATAGGATTTGTAATAGTATATTTGAATCAATGTAACCATATATTACTAATGTTCAAATTTTCCAGCATCTAAAAATTCAAGTTTAAAAGTTTAGCATTTAGGTACGCAAAAACGTCTGAAAACCACGTTTTGCAGTAAATAACAACTACGTGGATAATTATTGTAATACTATAATGGCTACTGTTGACCTAAATATTATAATTATTGCCAGAGTAAGCGCGTCTACAGTAACAGTTGTTCAATTACTGGCTAAGAATTGACAGCAGTGTTAATAGGTTTTGTAATAGTATATTTGGAATCAATCTAACCATATATTACTAATGTTTAAATTTTCCAGCATCTAAAAAATTCAAGTTTAAAAGTTTAGCATTTAGGTACGCTAAAACGTCTGAAAACCACGTGTTGCAGTAAATATTAACTACGTGGATAATTATTGTACTACTATTATGGCTACTGTTGACCTAAATATTATAATTATTGCCAGAGTAAGCGCGTCTACAGTAACAGTTGTTCAATTACTGGCCAAGAATTGACAGCAGTGTTAATAGGTTTTGTAATAGTATATTTGAATCAATCTAACCATATATTACTAAAGTTTAAATTTCCTGCATCTAAAAAATTCAATTTGAAAAGTTTTGCATTTAGGTACGTTAAAACGTCGGAAAACCACGTTTTGCAGTAAATAATAACTACGTGGATAATTATTGTACTACCATTATGGCTACTGTTGACCAAAATATTATAAATATTGCCAGAGTAAGCGCGTCTACAGTAACAGTTGTTCAATTACTGGCTAAGAATTGACAGCAGTGTTAATAGGTTTTGTAATAGTATATTTGGAATCAATCTAACCATATATTACTAATGTTTAAATTTTCCAGCATCTAAAAAATTCAAGTTTAAAAGTTTAGCATTTAGGTACGCTAAAACGTCTGAAAACTACGTTTTGCAGTAAATATTAACTACGTGGATTATTATTGTACTACTATTATGGCTACTGTTGACCTAAATATTATAATTATTGCCAGAGTAAGCGCGTCTACAGTAACAGTTGTTCAATTACTGGCTAAGAATTGACAGCAGTGTTAATAGGTTTTGTAATAGTATATTTGGAATCAATCTAACCATATATTACTATTGTTTAAATTTTCATGCATCTAAAAAATTCAAGTTTAAAAGTTTAGCATTTAGGTACGCTAAAACGTCTGAAAACTACGTTTTGCAGTAAATATTAACTACGTGGATAATTATTGTACTACTATTATGGCTACTGTTGACCTAAATATTATAATTATTGCCAGAGTAAGCGCGTCTACAGTAACAGTTGTTCAATTACTGGCTAAGAATTGACAGCAGTGTTAATAGGTTTTGTAATAGTATATTTGGAATCAATCTAACCATATATTACTATTGTTTAAATTTTCATGCATCTAAAAAATTCAAGTTTAAAAGTTTAGCATTTAGGTACGCTAAAACGTCTGAAAACTACGTTTTGCAGTAAATATTAACTACGTGGATAATTATTGTACTACTATTATGGCTACTGTTGACCTAAATATTATAATTATTGCCAGAGTAAGCGCGTCTACAGTAACAGTTGTTCAATTACTGGCTAAGAATTGACAGCAGTGTTAATAGGTTTTGTAATAGTATATTTGGAATCAATCTAACCATATATTACTAATGTTTAAATTTTCCAGCATCTAAAAAATTCAAGTTTAAAAGTTTAGCATTTAGGTACGCTAAAACGTCTGAAAACTACGTTTTGCAGTAAATATTAACTACGTGGATAATTATTGTACTACTATTATGGCTACTGTTGACCTAAATATTATAATTATTGCCAGAGTAAGCGCGTCTACAGTAACAGTTGTTCAATTACTGGCTAAGAATTGACAGCAGTGTTAATAGGTTTTGTAATAGTATATTTGGAATCAATCTAACCATATATTACTATTGTTTAAATTTCCAGCATCTAAAAAATTCAAGTTTAAAAGTTTAGCATTTAGGTACGCTAAAACGTTTAAAAACCACGTTTTGCAGTAAATATTAACTACGTAGATAATTATTGTACTACTATTATGGCTACTGTTGACCTAAATATTATAATTATTGCCAGAGTAAGCGCGTCTACAGTAACAGTTGTTCAATTACTGGCTAAGAATTGACAGCAGTGTTAATAGGTTTTGTAATAGTATATTTGGAATCAATCTAACCATATATTACTAATGTTTAAATTTTCCAGCATCTAAAAAATTCAAGTTTAAAAGTTTAGCATTTAGGTACGCTAAAACGTCTGAAAACCACGTTTTGCAGTAACTATTAACTACGTGGATAATTATTGTACTACTATTATGGCTACTGTTGACCTAAATATTATAATTATTGCCAGAGTAAGCGCGTCTACAGTAACAGTTGTTCAATTACTGGCTAAGAATTGACAGCAGTGTTAATAGGTTTTGTAATAGTATATTTGGAATCAATCTAACCATATATTACTATTGTTTAAATTTTCAGCATCTAAAAAATTCAAGTTTAAAAGTTTAGCATTTAGGTACGCTAAAACGTCTGAAAACCACGTTTTTCAGTAAATATTAACTACGTGGATAATTATTATACTACTATTATGGCTACTGTTGACCTAAATATTATAATTATTCCCAGAGTAAGCGCGTCTACAGTAACAGTTGTTCAATTACTGGCTAAGAATTGACAGCAGTGTTAATAGGTTTTGTAATAGAATATTTGGAATCAATCTAAACATATATTACTAATGTTTAAATTTTCCAGCATCTAAAAAATTCAAGTTTAAAAGTTTAGCATTTAGGTACGCTAAAACGTCTGAAAACCACGTTTTGCAGTAAATGTTAACTACGTGGATAATTATTGTACTACTATTATGGCTACTGTTGACCTAAATATTATAATTATTGCCAGAGTAAGCGCGTCTACAGTAACAGTTGTTCAATTACTGGCTAAGAATTGACAGCAGTGTTAATAGGTTTTGTAATGGTATATTTGGAATCAATCTAACCATATATTACTAAAGTTTAAATTTTCATGCATCTAAAAAATTCAAGTTGAAAAGTTTTGCATTTAGGTACGGTAAAACGTCGGAAAACCACGTTTTGCAGTAAATATTAACTACGTGGATAATTATTGTACTACCATTATGGCTACTGTTGACCAAAATATTATAATTATTGCCAGAGTAAGCGCGTCTACAGTAACAGTTGTTCAATTACTGGCTAAGAATTGACAGCAGTGTTAATAGGTTTTGTAATAGTATTTTTGGAATCAAACTAACCATTAATTACTAATGTTTAAATTTTCCAGCAATTAAAAAATTCAAGTTTAAAAGTTTAGCATTTAGGTACGCTAAAACGTCTGAAAACCGCGTTTTGCAGTAACTATTAACTACGTGGATAATTATTGTACTACCATTATGGCTACTGTTGACCAAAATATTATAATTATTGCCAGAGTAAGCGCGTCTACAGTAACAGTTGTTCAATTACTGGCTAAGAATTGACAGCAGTCTTAATAGGATTTGTAATAGTATATTTGGAATCAATGTAACCAAATATTACTAATGTTCAAATTTTCCAGCATCTAAAAAATTCAAGTTTAAAAGTTTAGCATTTAGGTACGCAAAAACGTCTGAAAACCACGTTTTGCAGTAAATATCAACTACGTGGATAATTATTGTAATACTATTATGGCTACTGTTGACCTAAATATTATAATTATTGCCAGAGTAAACGCGTCTACAGTAACAGTTGTTCAATTACTGGCTAAGAATTGACAGCAGTGTTAATAGGATTTGTAATAGTATATTTGGAATCAATCTAACCATATATTACTATTGTTTAAATTTTCCAGCATCTAAAAAATTCAAGTTTAAAAGTTTAGCATTTAGGTACGCTAAAACGTTTGAAAACCACGTTTTGCAGTAAATATTAACTACGTAGGTAATTATTGTACTACTATTATGGCTACTGTTGACCTAAATATTATAATTATTGCCAGAGTAAGCACGTCTACAGTAACAGTTGTTCAATTACTGGCTAAGAATTGACAGCAGTGTTAATAGGTTTTGTAATAGTATATTTGGAATCAATCTAACCATTAATTACTAATGTTTAAATTTTCCAGCAATTAAAAAATTCAAGTTTAAAAGTTTAGCATTTAGGTACGCTAAAACGTCTGAAAACCACGTTTTGCAGTAACTATTAACTACGTGGATAATTATTGTACTACCATTATGGCTACTGTTGACCAAAATATTATAATTATTGCCAGAGTAAGCGCGTCTACAGTAATAGTTGTTCAATTACTGGCTAAGAATTGACAGCAGTGTTAATAGGATTTGTAATAGTATATTTGGAATTAATGTAACCATATATTACTAATGTTCAAATTTTCCAGCATCTAAAAAATTCAAGTTTAAAAGTTTAGCATTTAGGTACGCAAAAACGTCTGAAAACCACGTTTTGCAGTAAATAACAACTACGTGGATAATTATTGTAATACTATTATGGCTACTGTTGACCTAAATATTATAATTATTGCCAGAGTAAGCGCGTCTACAGTAACAGTTGTTCAATTACTGGCTAAGAATTGACAGCAGTGTTAATAGGTTTTGTAATAGTATATTTGGAATCAATCTAACCATATATTACTAATGTTTAAATTTTCCAGCATCTAAAAAATTCAAGTTTAAAAGTTTAGCATTTAGGTACGCTAAAACGTCTGAAAACCACGTGTTGCAGTAAATATTAACTACGTGGATAATTATTGTACTACTATTATGGCTACTGTTGACCAAAATATTATTATTATTGCCAGAGTAAGCGCGTCTACAGTAACAGTTGTTCAATTACTGGCCAAGAATTGACAGCAGTGTTAATAGGTTTTGTAATAGTATATTTGGAATCAATCTAACCATATATTACTAAAGTTTAAATTTTCCTGCATCTAAAAAATTCAATTTGAAAAGTTTTGCATTTAGGTACGTTAAAACGTCGGAAAACCACGTTTTGCAGTAAATAATAACTACGTGGATAATTATTGTACTACCATTATGGCTACTGTTGACCAAAATATTATAAATATTGCCAGAGTAAGCGCGTCTACAGTAACAGCTGTTCAATTACTGGCTAAGAATTGACAGCAGTGTTAATAGGTTTTGTAATAGTATATTTGGAATCAATCTAACCATATATTACTAATGTTTAAATTTTCCAGCATCTAAAAAATTCAAGTTTAAAAGTTTAGCATTTAGGTACGCTAAAACGTCTGAAAACTACGTTTTGCAGTAAATATTAACTACGTGGATAATTATTGTACTACTATTATGGCTACTGTTGACCTAAATATTATAATTATTGCCAGAGTAAGCGCGTCTACAGTAACAGTTGTTCAATTACTGGCTAAGAATTGACAGCAGTGTTAATAGGTTTTGTAATAGTATATTTGGAATCAATCTAACCATATATTACTATTGTTTAAATTTTCATGCATCTAAAAAATTCAAGTTTAAAAGTTTAGCATTTAGGTACGCTAAAACGTCTGAAAACTACGTTTTGCAGTAAATATTAACTACGTGGATAATTATTGTACTACTATTATGGCTACTGTTGACCTAAATATTATAATTATTGCCAGAGTAAGCGCGTCTACAGTAACAGTTGTTCAATTACTGGCTAAGAATTGACAGCAGTGTTAATAGGTTATGTAATAGTATATTTGGAATCAATCTAACCATATATTACTATTGTTTAAATTTTCATGCATCTAAAAAATTCAAGTTTAAAAGTTTAGCATTTAGGTACGCTAAAACGTCTGAAAACTACGTTTTGCAGTAAATATTAACTACGTAGATAATTATTGTACTACTATTATGGCTACTGTTGACCTAAATATTATAATTATTGCCAGAGTAAGCGCGTCTACAGTAACAGTTGTTCAATTACTGGCTAAGAATTGACAGCAGTCTTAATAGGATTTGTAATAGTATATTTGGAATCAATGTAACCATATATTACTAATGTTCAAATTTTCCAGCATCTAAAAAATTCAAGTTTAAAAGTTTAGCATTTAGGTACGCAAAAACGTCTGAAAACCACGTTTTGCAGTAAATATCAACTACGTGGATAATTATTGTAATACTATTATGGCTACTGTTGACCTAAATATTATAATTATTGCCAGAGTAAACGCGTCTACAGTAACAGTTGTTCAATTACTGGCTAAGAATTGACAGCAGTGTTAATAGGATTTGTAATAGTATATTTGGAATCAATCTAACCATATATTACTATTGTTTAAATTTTCATGCATCTAAAAAATTCAAGTTTAAAAGTTTAGCATTTAGGTACGCTAAAACGTCTGAAAACTACGTTTTGCAGTAAATATTAACTACGTGGATAATTATTGTACTACTATTATGGCTACTGTTGACCTAAATATTATAATTATTGCCAGAGTAAGCGCGTCTACAGTAACAGTTGTTCAATTACTGGCTAAGAATTGACAGCAGTGTTAATAGGTTTTGTAATAGTATATTTGGAATCAATCTAACCATATATTACTATTGTTTAAATTTTCATGCATCTAAAAAATTCAAGTTTAAAAGTTTAGCATTTAGGTACGCTAAAACGTCTGAAAACTACGTTTTGCAGTAAATATTAACTACGTGGATAATTATTGTACTACTATTATGGCTACTGTTGACCTAAATATTATAATTATTGCCAGAGTAAGCGCGTCTACAGTAACAGTTGTTCAATTACTGGCTAAGAATTGACAGCAGTGTTAATAGGTTATGTAATAGTATATTTGGAATCAATCTAACCATATATTACTATTGTTTAAATTTTCATGCATCTAAAAAATTCAAGTTTAAAAGTTTAGCATTTAGGTACGCTAAAACGTCTGAAAACTACGTTTTGCAGTAAATATTAACTACGTAGATAATTATTGTACTACTATTATGGCTACTGTTGACCTAAATATTATAATTATTGCCAGAGTAAGCGCGTCTACAGTAACAGTTGTTCAATTACTGGCTAAGAATTGACAGCAGTCTTAATAGGATTTGTAATAGTATATTTGGAATCAATGTAACCATATATTACTAATGTTCAAATTTTCCAGCATCTAAAAAATTCAAGTTTAAAAGTTTAGCATTTAGGTACGCAAAAACGTCTGAAAACCACGTTTTGCAGTAAATATCAACTACGTGGATAATTATTGTAATACTATTATGGCTACTGTTGACCTAAATATTATAATTATTGCCAGAGTAAACGCGTCTACAGTAACAGTTGTTCAATTACTGGCTAAGAATTGACAGCAGTGTTAATAGGATTTGTAATAGTATATTTGGAATCAATCTAACCATATATTACTATTGTTTAAATTTTCCAGCATCTAAAAAATTCAAGTTTAAAAGTTTAGCATTTAGGTACGCTAAAACGTTTGAAAACCACGTTTTGCAGTAAATATTAACTACGTAGATAATTATTGTACTACTATTAAGGCTACTGTTGACCTAAATATTATAATTATTGCCAGAGTAAGCACGTCTACAGTAACAGTTGTTCAATTACTGGCTAAGAATTGACAGCAGTGTTAATAGGTTTTGTAATAGTATATTTGGAATCAATATAACCATATATTACTAAAGTTTAAATTTTCCTGCATCTAAAAAATTCAATTTGAAAAGTTTTGCATTTAGGTACGTTAAAACGTCGGAAAACCACGTTTTGCAGTAAATAATAACTACGTGGATAATTATTGTACTACCATTATGGCTACTGTTGACCAAAATATTATAAATATTGCCAGAGTAAGCGCGTCTACAGTAACAGTTGTTCAATTACTGGCTAAGAATTGACAGCAGTGTTAATAGGTTTTGTAATAGTATATTTGGAATCAATCTAACCATATATTACTAATGTTTAAATTTTCCAGCATCTAAAAAATTCAAGTTTAAAAGTTTAGCATTTAGGTACGCTAAAACGTCTGAAAACTACGTTTTGCAGTAAATATTAACTACGTGGATAATTATTGTACTACTATTATGGCTACTGTTGACCTAAATATTATAATTATTGCCAGAGTAAGCGCGTCTACAGTAACAGTTGTTCAATTACTGGCTAAGAATTGACAGCAGTGTTAATAGGTTTTGTAATAGTATATTTGGAATCAATCTAACCATATATTACTATTGTTTAAATTTTCATGCATCTAAAAAATTCAAGTTGAAAAGTTTAGCATTTAGGTACGCTAAAACGTCTGAAAACTACGTTTTGCAGTAAATATTAACTACGTGGATAATTATTGTACTACTATTATGGCTACTGTTGACCTAAATATTATAATTATTGCCAGAGTAAGCGCGTCTACAGTAACAGTTGTTCAATTACTGGCTAAGAATTGACAGCAGTGTTAATAGGTTATGTAATAGTATATTTGGAATCAATCTAACCATATATTACTATTGTTTAAATTTTCATGCATCTAAAAAATTCAAGTTTAAAAGTTTAGCATTTAGGTACGCTAAAACGTCTGAAAACTACGTTTTGCAGTAAATATTAACTACGTAGATAATTATTGTACTACTATTATGGCTACTGTTGACCTAAATATTATAATTATTGCCAGAGTAAGCGCGTCTACAGTAACAGTTGTTCAATTACTGGCTAAGAATTGACAGCAGTGTTAATAGGTTATGTAATAGTATATTTGGAATCAATCTAACCATATATTACTATTGTTTAAATTTTCATGCATCTAAAAAATTCAAGTTTAAAAGTTTAGCATTTAGGTACGCTAAAACGTCTGAAAACTACGTTTTGCAGTAAATATTAACTACGTAGATAATTATTGTACTACTATTATGGCTACTGTTGACCTAAATATTATAATTATTGCCAGAGTAAGCACGTCTACAGTAACAGTTGTTCAATTACTGGCTAAGAATTGACAGCAGTGTTAATAGGTTTTGTAATAGTATATTTGGAATCAATCTAACCATTAATTACTAATGTTTAAATTTTCCAGCAATTAAAAAATTCAAGTTTAAAAGTTTAGCATTTAGGTACGCTAAAACGTCTGAAAACCACGTTTTGCAGTAACTATTAACTACGTGGATAATTATTGTAATACTATTATGGCTACTGTTGACCAAAATATTATAATTATTGCCAGAGTAAGCGCGTCTACAGTAATAGTTGTTCAATTACTGGCTAAGAATTGACAGCAGTGTTAATAGGATTTGTAATAGTATATTTGGAATCAATGTAACCATATATTACTAATGTTCAAATTTTCCAGCATCTAAAAAATTCAAGTTTAAAAGTTTAGCATTTAGGTACGCAAAAACGTCTGAAAACCACGTTTTGCAGTAAATAACAACTACGTGGATAATTATTGTAATACTATTATGGCTACTGTTGACCTAAATATTATAATTATTGCCAGAGTAAGCGCGTCTACAGTAACAGTTGTTCAATTACTGGCTAAGAATTGACAGCAGTGTTAATAGGTTTTGTAATAGTATATTTGGAATCAATCTAACCATATATTACTAATGTTTAAATTTTCCAGCATCTAAAAAATTCAAGTTTAAAAGTTTAGCATTTAGGTACGCTAAAACGTCTGAAAACCACGTGTTGCAGTAAATATTAACTACGTGGATAATTATTGTACTACTATTATGGCTACTGTTGACCTAAATATTATAATTATTGCCAGAGTAAGCGCGTCTACAGTAACAGTTGTTCAATTACTGGCCAAGAATTGACAGCAGTGTTAATAGGTTTTGTAATAGTATATTTGGAATCAATCTAACCATATATTACTAAAGTTTAAATTTTCCTGCATCTAAAAAATTCAATTTGAAAAGTTTTGCATTTAGGTACGTTAAAACGTCGGAAAACCACGTTTTGCAGTAAATAATAACTACGTGGATAATTATTGTACTACCATTATGGCTACTGTTGACCAAAATATTATAAATATTGCCAGAGTAAGCGCGTCTACAGTAACAGTTGTTCAATTACTGGCTAAGAATTGACAGCAGTGTTAATAGGTTTTGTAATAGTATATTTGGAATCAATCTAACCATATATTACTAATGTTTAAATTTTCCAGCATCTAAAAAATTCAAGTTTAAAAGTTTAGCATTTAGGTACGCTAAAACGTCTGAAAACTACGTTTTGCAGTAAATATTAACTACGTGGATAATTATTGTACTACTATTATGGCTACTGTTGACCTAAATATTATAATTATTGCCAGAGTAAGCGCGTCTACAGTAACAGTTGTTCAATTACTGGCTAAGAATTGACAGCAGTGTTAATAGGTTTTGTAATAGTATATTTGGAATCAATCTAACCATATATTACTATTGTTTAAATTTTCATGCATCTAAAAAATTCAAGTTTAAAAGTTTAGCATTTAGGTACGCTAAAACGTCTGAAAACTACGTTTTGCAGTAAATATTAACTACGTGGATAATTATTGTACTACTATTATGGCTACTGTTGACCTAAATATTATAATTATTGCCAGAGTAAGCGCGTCTACAGTAACAGTTGTTCAATTACTGGCTAAGAATTGACAGCAGTGTTAATAGGTTATGTAATAGTATATTTGGAATCAATCTAACCATATATTACTATTGTTTAAATTTTCATGCATCTAAAAAATTCAAGTTTAAAAGTTTAGCATTTAGGTACGCTAAAACGTCTGAAAACTACGTTTTGCAGTAAATATTAACTACGTGGATAATTATTGTACTACTATTATGGCTACTGTTGACCTAAATATTATAATTATTGCCAGAGTAAGCGCGTCTACAGTAACAGTTGTTCAATTACTGGCCAAGAATTGACAGCAGTGTTAATAGGTTTTGTAATAGTATATTTGGAATCAATGTGACCATATATTACTAATGTTCAAATTTTCATGCATCTAAAAAATTCAAGTTTAAAAGTTTAGCATTTAGGTACGCTAAAACGTCTGAAAACTACGTTTTGCAGTAAATATTAACTACGTGGATAATTATTGTACTACTATTATGGCTACTGTTGACCTAAATATTATAATTATTGCCAGAGTAAGCGCGTCTACAGTAACAGTTGTTCAATTACTGGCTAAGAATTGACAGCAGTGTTAATAGGTTTTGTAATAGTATATTTGGAATCAATCTAACCATATATTACTATTGTTTAAATTTTCATGCATCTAAAAAATTCAAGTTTAAAAGTTTAGCATTTAGGTACGCTAAAACGTCTGAAAACTACGTTTTGCAGTAAATATTAACTACGTGGATAATTATTGTACTACTATTATGGCTACTGTTGACCTAAATATTATAATTATTGCCAGAGTAAGCGCGTCTACAGTAACAGTTGTTCAATTAATGGCTAAGAATTGACAGCAGTGTTAATAGGTTATGTAATAGTATATTTGGAATCAATCTAACCATATATTACTATTGTTTAAATTTTCATGCATCTAAAAAATTCAAGTTTAAAAGTTTAGCATTTAGGTACGCTAAAACGTCTGAAAACTACGTTTTGCAGTAAATATTAACTACGTGGATAATTATTGTACTACTATTATGGCTACTGTTGACCTAAATATTATTATTATTGCCAGAGTAAGCGCGTCTACAGTAACAGTTGTTCAATTACTGGCTAAGAATTGACAGCAGTGTTAATAGGTTTTGTAATAGTATATTTGGAATCAATCTAACCATATATTACTATTGTTTAAATTTTCATGCATCTAAAAAATTCAAGTTTAAAAGTTTAGCATTTAGGTACGCTAAAATGTCTGAAAACTACGTTTTGCAGTAAATATTAACTACGTGGATAATTATTGTACTACTATTATGGCTACTGTTGACCTAAATATTATAATTATTGCCAGAGTAAGCGCGTCTACAGTAACAGTTGTTCAATTACTGGCCAAGAATTGACAGCAGTGTTAATAGGTTTTGTAATAGTATATTTGGAATCAATCTAACCATATATTACTAAAGTTTAAATTTTCCTGCATCTAAAAAATTCAATTTGAAAAGTTTTGCATTTAGGTACGTTAAAACGTCGGAAAACCACGTTTTGCAGTAAATAATAACTACGTGGATAATTATTGTACTACCATTATGGCTACTGTTGACCAAAATATTATAAATATTGCCAGAGTAAGCGCGTCTACAGTAACAGTTGTTCAATTACTGGCTAAGAATTGACAGCAGTGTTAATAGGTTTTGTAATAGTATATTTGGAATCAATCTAACCATATATTACTAATGTTTAAATTTTCCAGCATCTAAAAAATTCAAGTTTAAAAGTTTAGCATTTAGGTACGCTAAAACGTCTGAAAACTACGTTTTGCAGTAAATATTAACTACGTGGATAATTATTGTACTACTATTATGGCTACTGTTGACCTAAATATTATAATTATTGCCAGAGTAAGCGCGTCTACAGTAACAGTTGTTCAATTACTGGCTAAGAATTGACAGCAGTGTTAATAGGTTTTGTAATAGTATATTTGGAATCAATCTAACCATATATTACTATTGTTTAAATTTTCATGCATCTAAAAAATTCAAGTTTAAAAGTTTAGCATTTAGGTACGCTAAGACGTCTGAAAACTACGTTTTGCAGTAAATATTAACTACGTGGATAATTATTGTACTACTATTATGGCTACTGTTGACCTAAATATTATAATTATTGCCAGAGTAAGCGCGTCTACAGTAACAGTTGTTCAATTACTGGCTAAGAATTGACAGCAGTGTTAATAGGTTTTGTAATAGTATATTTGGAATCAATCTAACCATATATTACTAATGTTTAAATTTTCCAGCATCTAAAAAATTCAAGTTTAAAAGTTTAGCATTTAGGTACGCTAAAACGTCTGAAAACCACGTTTTGCAGTAACTATTAACTACGTGGATAATTATTGTACTACTATTATGGCTACTGTTGACCTAAATATTATAATTATTGCCAGAGTAAGCGCGTCTACAGTAACAGTTGTTCAATTACTGGCTAAGAATTGACAGCAGTGTTAATAGGTTTTGTAATAGTATATTTGGAATCAATCTAACCATATATTACTATTGTTTAAATTTCCAGCTTCTAAAAAATTCAAGTTTAAAAGTTTAGCATTTAGGTACGCTAAAACGTCTGAAAACCACGTTTTTCAGTAAATATTAACTACGTGGATAATTATTGTACTACTATTATGGCTACTGTTGACCTAAATATTATAATTATTCCCAGAGTAAGCGCGTCTACAGTAACAGTTGTTCAATTACTGGCTAAGAATTGACAGCAGTGTTAATAGGTTTTGTAATAGAATATTTGGAATCAATCTAAACATATATTACTAATGTTTAAATTTTCCAGCATCTAAAAAATTCAAGTTTAAAAGTTTAGCATTTAGGTACGCTAAAACGTCTGAAAACCACGTTTTGCAGTAAATGTTAACTACGTGGCTAATTATTGTACTACTATTATGGCTACTGTTGACCTAAATATTATAATTATTGCCAGAGTAAGCGCGTCTACAGTAACAGTTGTTCAATTACTGGCTAAGAATTGACAGCAGTGTTAATAGGTTTTGTAATGGTATATTTGGAATCAATCTAACCATATATTACTAAAGTTTAAATTTTCATGCATCTAAAAAATTCAAGTTGAAAAGTTTTGCATTTAGGTACGGTAAAACGTCGGAAAACCACGTTTTGCAGTAAATATTAACTACGTGGATAATTATTGTACTACCATTATGGCTACTGTTGACCAAAATATTATAATTATTGCCAGAGTAAGCGCGTCTACAGTAACAGTTGTTCAATTACTGGCTAAGAATTGACAGCAGTGTTAATAGGTTTTGTAATAGTATTTTTGGAATCAATCTAACCATTAATTACTAATGTTTAAATTTTCCAGCAATTAAAAAATTCAAGTTTAAAAGTTTAGCATTTAGGTACGCTAAAACGTCTGAAAACCGCGTTTTGCAGTAACTATTAACTACGTGGATAATTATTGTACTACCATTATGGCTACTGTTGACCAAAATATTATAATTATTGCCAGAGTAAGCGCGTCTACAGTAACAGTTGTTCAATTACTGGCTAAGAATTGACAGCAGTGTTAATAGGATTTGTAATAGTATATTTGGAATCAATGTGACCATATATTACTAATGTTCAAATTTTCCAGCATCTAAAAAATTCAAGTTTAAAAGTTTAGCATTTAGGTACGCAAAAACGTCTGAAAACCACGTTTTGCAGTAAATATCAACTACGTGGATAATTATTGTAATACTATTATGGCTACTGTTGACCTAAATATTATAATTATTGCCAGAGTAAACGCGTCTACAGTAACAGTTGTTCAATTACTGGCTAAGAATTGACAGCAGTGTTAATAGGATTTGTAATAGTATATTTGGAATCAATCTAACCATATATTACTATTGTTTAAATTTTCCAGCATCTAAAAAATTCAAGTTTAAAAGTTTAGCATTTAGGTACGCTAAAACGTTTGAAAACCACGTTTTGCAGTAAATATTAACTACGTAGATAATTATTGTACTACTATTATGGCTACTGTTGACCTAAATATTATAATTATTGCCAGAGTAAGCACGTCTACAGTAACAGTTGTTCAATTACTGGCTAAGAATTGACAGCAGTGTTAATAGGTTTTGTAATAGTATATTTGGAATCAATCTAACCATTAATTACTAATGTTTAAATTTTCCAGCAATTAAAAAATTCAAGTTTAAAAGTTTAACATTTAGGTACGCTAAAACGTCTGAAAACCACGTTTTGCAGTAACTATTAACTACGTGGATAATTATTGTACTACCATTATGGCTACTGTTAACCAAAATATTATAATTATTGCCAGAGTAAGCGCGTCTACAGTAATAGTTGTTCAATTACTGGCTAAGAATTGACAGCAGTGTTAATAGGATTTGTAATAGTATATTTGGAATCAATGTAACCATATATTACTAATGTTCAAATTTTCCAGCATCTAAAAAATTCAAGTTTAAAAGTTTAGCATTTAGGTACGCAAAAACGTCTGAAAACCACGTTTTGCAGTAAATAACAACTACGTGGATAATTATTGTAATACTATTATGGCTACTGTTGACCTAAATATTATAATTATTGCCAGAGTAAGCGCGTCTACAGTAACAGTTGTTCAATTACTGGCTAAGAATTGACAGCAGTGTTAATAGGTTTTGTAATAGTATATTTGGAATCAATCTAACCATATATTACTAATGTTTAAATTTTCCAGCATCTAAAAAATTCAAGTTTAAAAGTTTAGCATTTAGGTACGCTAAAACGTCTGAAAACCACGTGTTGCAGTAAATATTAACTACGTGGATAATTATTGTACTACTATTATGGCTACTGTTGACCTAAATATTATAATAATTGCCAGAGTAAGCGCGTCTACAGTAACAGTTGTTCAATTACTGGCCCAGAATTGACAGCAGTGTTAATAGGTTTTGTAATAGTATATTTGGAATCAATCTAACCATATATTACTAAAGTTTAAATTTTCCTGCATCTAAAAAATTCATTTTGAAAAGTTTTGCATTTAGGTACGTTAAAACGTCTGAAAACCACGTTTTGCAGTAAATAATAACTACGTGGATAATTATTGTACTACCATTATGGCTACTGTTGACCAAAATATTATAAATATTGCCAGAGTAAGCGCGTCTACAGTAACAGTTGTTCAATTACTGGCTAAGAATTGACAGCAGTGTTAATAGGTTTTGTAATAGTATATTTGGAATCAATCTAACCATATATTACTAATGTTTAAATTTTCCAGCATCTAAAAAATTCAAGTTTAAAAGTTTAGCATTTAGGTACGCTAAAACGTCTGAAAACTACGTTTTGCAGTAAATATTAACTACGTGGATAATTATTGTACTACTATTATGGCTACTGTTGACCTAAATATTATAATTATTGCCAGAGTAAGCGCGTCTACAGTAACAGTTGTTCAATTACTGGCTAAGAATTGACAGCAGTGTTAATAGGTTTTGTAATAGTATATTTGGAATCAATCTAACCATATATTACTATTGTTTAAATTTTCATGCATCTAAAAAATTCAAGTTTAAAAGTTTAGCATTTAGGTACGCTAAAACGTCTGAAAACTACGTTTTGCAGTAAATATTAACTACGTGGATAATTATTGTACTACTATTATGGCTACTGTTGACCTAAATATTATAATTATTGCCAGAGTAAGCGCGTCTACAGTAACAGTTGTTCAATTACTGGCTAAGAATTGACAGCAGTGTTAATAGGTTTTGTAATAGTATATTTGGAATCAATCTAACCATATATTACTATTGTTTAAATTTTCATGCATCTAAAAAATTCAAGTTTAAAAGTTTAGCATTTAGGTACGCTAAAACGTCTGAAAACTACGTTTTGCAGTAAATATTAACTACGTGGATAATTATTGTACTACTATTATGGCTACTGTTGACCTAAATATTATAATTATTGCCAGAGTAAGCGCGTCTACAGTAACAGTTGTTCAATTACTGGCTAAGAATTGAGAGCAGTGTTAATAGGTTTTGTAATAGTATATTTGGAATCAATCTAACCATATATTACTAATGTTTAAATTTTCCAGCATCTAAAAAATTCAAGTTTAAAAGTTTAGCATTTAGGTACGCTAAAACGTTTAAAAACCACGTTTTGCAGTAAATATTAACTACGTAGATAATTATTGTACTACTATTATGGCTACTGTTGACCTAAATATTATAATTATTGCCAGAGTAAGCGCGTCTACAGTAACAGTTGTTCAATTACTGGCTAAGAATTGACAGCAGTGTTAATAGGTTTTGTAATAGTACATTTGGAATCAATCTAACCATATATTACTATTGTTTAAATTTCCAGCATCTAAAAAATTCAAGTTTAAAAGTTTAGCATTTAGGTACGCTAAAACGTTTAAAAACCACGTTTTGCAGTAAATATTAACTACGTAGATAATTATTGTACTACTATTATGGCTACTGTTGACCTAAATATTATAATTATTGCCAGAGTTAGCGCGTCTACAGTAACAGTTGTTCAATTACTGGCTAAGAATTGACAGCAGTGTTAATAGGTTTTGTAATAGTATATTTGGAATCAATCTAACCATATATTACTAATGTTTAAATTTTCCAGCATCTAAAAAATTCAAGTTTAAAAGTTTAGCATTTAGGTACGCTAAAACGTCTGAAAACCACGTTTTTCAGTAACTACTAACTACGTGGATAATTATTGTACTACCATTATGGCTACTGTTGACCAAAATATTATAATTATTGCCAGAGTAAGCGCGTCTACAGTAACAGTTATTCAATTACTGGCTAAGAATTTACAGCAGTGTTAATAGGTTTTGTAATAGTATATTTGGAATCAATGTAACCATATATTACTAATGTTCAAGTTTTCCAGCATCTAAAAAATTCAAGTTTAAAAGTTTAGCATTTAGGTACACAAAAACGTCTAAAAACCACGTTTTGCAGTAAATATCAACTACGTGGATAATTATTGTAATACTATTATGGCTACTGTTGACCTAAATATTATAATTATTGCCAGAGTAAGCGAGTCTACAGTAACAGTTGTTCAATTACTGGCTAAGAATTGACAGCAGTGTTAATAGGTTTTGTAATAGTATATTTGGAATCAATCTAACCATATATTACTCATGTTTAAATTTTCCAGCATCTAAAAAATTCAAGTTTAAAAATTTAGCATTTAGGTACGCTAAAACGTCTGAAAACCACGTGTTGCAGTAAATATTAACTACGTGGATAATTATTGTACTACTATTATGGCTACTGTTGACCTAAATATTATAATTATTGCCAGAGTAAGCGCGTCTACAGTAACAGTTGTTCAATTACTGGCTAAGAATTGACAGTAGTGTTAATAGGTTTTGTAATAGTATATTTCGATTCAGTCTAACCATATATTACTAAAGTTTAAATTTTCCTGCATCTAAAAAATTCAATTTGAAAAGTTTTGCATTTAGGTACGTTAAAACGTCGGAAAACCACGTTTTGCAGTAAATAATAACTACGTGGATAATTATTGTACTACCATTATAGCTACTGTTGACCAAAATAATATAATTATTGCCAGAGTAAGCGCGTCTACAGTAACAGTTGTTCAATTTCTGGCTAAGAATTGACAGCAGTGTTAATAGCTTTTGTAATAGTATATTTGGAATCAATCTAACCATATATTACTAATGTTTAAATTTTCCAGCATCTAAAAAATTCAAGTTTAAAAGTTTAGCATTTAGGTACGCTAAAACGTCTGAAAACCACGTGTTGCAGTAAATATTAACTAGGTGGATAATTATTGTACTACTATTATGGCTACTGTTGACCTAAATATTATAATTATTGCCAGAGTAAGCGCGTCTACAGTAACAGTTGTTCAATTACTGGCCAAGAATTGACAGCAGTGTTAATAGGTTTTGTAATAGTATATTTGGAATCAATCTAACAATATATTACTAAAGTTTAAATTTTCCTGCATCTAAAAAATTCAATTTGAAAAGTTTTGCATTTAGGTACGTTAAAACGTCGGAAAACCACGTTTTGCAGTAAATAATAACTACGTGGATAATTATTGTACTACCATTATGGCTACTGTTGACTAAAATATTATAAATATTGCCAGAGTAAGCGCGTCTACAGTAACAGTTGTTCAATTACTGGCTAAGAATTGACAGCAGTGTTAATAGGTTTTGTAATAGTATATTTGGAATCAATCTAACAATATATTACTAATGTTTAAATTTTCCAGCATCTAAAAAATTCAAGTTTAAAAGTTTAGCATTTAGGTACGCTAAAACGTCTGAAAACCACGTGTTGCAGTAAATATTAACAACGTGGATAATTATTGTACTACTATTATGGCTACTGTTGACCTAAATATTATAATTATTGCCAGAGTAAGCGCGTCTACAGTAACAGATGTTCAATTACTGGCTAAGAATTGACAGCAGTGTTAATAGGTTTTGTAATAGTATATTTGGAATCAATCTAATCATATATTACTAATGTTAAAATTTTCCAGCATCTAAAAAATTCAAGTTTAAAAGTTTAGCATTTAGGTACGCTAAAACGTCTGAAAACCACGTTTTGCAGTAAATATTAACTACGTGGATAATTATTGTACTACTATTATGGCTACTGTTGACCTAAATATTATAATTATTGCCAGAGTAAGCGCGTCTACAGTAACAGTTGTTCAATTACTGGCTAAGAATTGACAGCAGTGTTAATAGGTTTTGTAATAGTATATTTGGAATCAATCTAATCATATATTACTAATGTTAAAATTTTCCAGCATCTAAAAAATTCAAGTTTAAAAGTTTAGCATTTAGGTACGCTAAAACGTCTGAAAACCACGTTTTGCAGTAAATATTAACAACGTGGATAATTATTGTACTACTATTATGGCTACTGTTGACCTAAATATTATAATTATTGCCAGAGTAAGCGCGTGTACAGTAACAGTTGTTCAATTACTGGCTAAGAATTGACAGCAGTGTTAATAGGTTTTGTAATAGTATATTTGGAATCAATCTAATCATATATTACTAATGTTAAAATTTTCCAGCATCTAAAAAATTCAAGTTTAAAAGTTTAGCATTTAGGTACGCTAAAACGTCTGAAAACCACGTTTTGCAGTAAATATTAACAACGTGGATAATTATTGTACTACTATTATGGCTACTGTTGACCTAAATATTATAATTATTGCCAGAGTAAGCGCGTCTACAGTAACAGATGTTCAATTACTGGCTAAGAATTGACAGCAGTGTTAATAGGTTTTGTAATAGTATATTTGGAATCAATCTAATCATATATTACTAATGTTAAAATTTTCCAGCATCTAAAAAATTCAAGTTTAAAAGTTTAGCATTTAGGTACGCTAAAACGTCTGAAAACCACGTTTTGCAGTAAATATTAACAACGTGGATAATTATTGTACTACTATTATGGCTACTGTTGACCTAAATATTATAATTATTGCCAGAGTAAGCGCGTCTACAGTAACAGTTGTTCAATTACTGGCTAAGAATTGACAGCAGTGTTAATAGGTTTTGAAATAGTATATTTGGAATCAATCTAACTTTATATTACTAATGTTAAAATTTTCCAGCATCTAAAAAATTCAAGTTTAAAAGTTTAGCATTTAGGTACGCTAAAACGTCTGAAAACCACGTTTTGCAGTAAATATTAACAACGTGGATAATTATTGTACTACTATTATGGCTACTGTTGACCTAAATATTATAATTATTGCCAGAGTAACCGCGTCTACACTAACAGTTGTTCAATTACTGGTTAAGAATTGACAGCAGTGTTAATAGGTTTTGCAATGGTATATTTGGAATCAATCTAACCATTACTGTTTAAATTTTTCAGCATCCAAAAAATTCAAGTTTAAAAGTTTAGCATTTAGGTACGTTAAAACTTCTGAAAACCACGTTTTGCAGTAAATATTAGCTACGTGGATAATTATTGTACTGCCATTATGGCTACTGTTGACCAAAATATTATAATTATGGCCAGAGTAAGCGCGTCTACAGTAACAGTTGTTCAATTACTGGCTAAGAATTGACAGCAGTGTTAATAGGTTTTGTAATAGTATATTTGGAATCAATCTAATCATATATTACTAATGTTAAAATTTTCCAGCATCTAAAAAATTCAAGTTTAAAAGTTTAGCATTTAGGTACGCTAAAACGTCTGAAAACCACGTTTTGCAGTAAATATTAACAACGTGGATAATTATTGTACTACTATTATGGCTACTGTTGACCTAAATATTATAATTATTGCCAGAGTAAGCGCGTCTACAGTAACAGATGTTCAATTACTGGCTAAGAATTGACAGCAGTGTTAATAGGTTTTGTAATAGTATATTTGGAATCAATCTAATCATATATTACTAATGTTAAAATTTTCCAGCATCTAAAAAATTCAAGTTTAAAAGTTTAGCATTTAGGTACGCTAAAACGTCTGAAAACCACGTTTTGCAGTAAATATTAACAACGTGGATAATTATTGTACTACTATTATGGCTACTGTTGACCTAAATATTATAATTATTGCCAGAGTAAGCGCGTCTACAGTAACAGTTGTTCAATTACTGGCTAAGAATTGACAGCAGTGTTAATAGGTTTTGTAATAGTATATTTGGAATCAATCTAATCATATATTACTAATGTTAAAATTTTCCAGCATCTAAAAAATTCAAGTTTAAAAGTTTAGCATTTAGGTACGCTAAAACGTCTGAAAACCACGTTTTGCAGTAAATATTAACAACGTGGATAATTATTGTACTACTATTATGGCTACTGTTGACCTAAATATTATAATTATTGCCAGAGTAAGCGCGTCTACAGTAACAGTTGTTCAATTACTGGCTAAGAATTGACAGCAGTGTTAATAGGTTTTGTAATAGTATATTTGGAATCAATCTAATCATATATTACTAATGTTAAAATTTTCCAGCATTTAAAAAATTCAAGTTTAAAAGTTTAGCATTTAGGTACGCTAAAACGTCTGAAAACCACGTTTTGCAGTAAATATTAACAACGTGGATAATTATTGTACTACTATTATGGCTACTGTTGACCTAAATATTATAATTATTGCCAGAGTAAGCGCGTCTACAGTAACAGTTGTTCAATTACTGGCTAAGAATTGACAGCAGTGTTAATAGGTTTTGTAATAGTATATTTGGAATCAATCTAATCATATATTACTAATGTTAAAATTTTCCAGCATCTAAAAAATTCAAGTTTAAAAGTTTAGCATTTAGGTACGCTAAAACGTCTGAAAACCACGTTTTGCAGTAAATATTAACAACGTGGATAATTATTGTACTACTATTATGGCTACTGTTGACCTAAATATTATAATTATTGCCAGAGTAAGCGCGTCTACAGTAACAGATGTTCAATTACTGGCTAAGAATTGACAGCAGTGTTAATAGGTTTTGTAATAGTATATTTGGAATCAATCTAATCATATATTACTAATGTTAAAATTTTCCAGCATCTAAAAAATTCAAGTTTAAAAGTTTAGCATTTAGGTACGCTAAAACGTCTGAAAACCACGTTTTGCAGTAAATATTAACAACGTGGATAATTATTGTACTACTATTATGGCTACTGTTGACCTAAATATTATAATTATTGCCAGAGTAAGCGCGTCTACAGTAACAGATGTTCAATTACTGGCTAAGAATTGACAGCAGTGTTAATAGGTTTTGTAATAGTATATTTGGAATCAATCTAATCATATATTACTAATGTTAAAATTTTCCAGCATCTAAAAAATTCAAGTTTAAAAGTTTAGCATTTAGGTACGCTAAAACGTCTGAAAACCACGTTTTGCAGTAAATATTAACAACGTGGATAATTATTGTACTACTATTATGGCTACTGTTGACCTAAATATTATAATTATTGCCAGAGTAAGCGCGTCTACAGTAACAGATGTTCAATTACTGGCTAAGAATTGACAGCAGTGTTAATAGGTTTTGTAATAGTATATTTGGAATCAATCTAATCATATATTACTAATGTTAAAATTTTCCAGCATCTAAAAAATTCAAGTTTAAAAGTTTAGCATTTAGGTACGCTAAAACGTCTGAAAACCACGTTTTGCAGTAAATATTAACAACGTGGATAATTATTGTACTACTATTATGGCTACTGTTGACCTAAATATTATAATTATTGCCAGAGTAAGCGCGTCTACAGTAACAGTTGTTCAATTACTGGCTAAGAATTGACAGCAGTGTTAATAGGTTTTGCAATAGTATATTTGGAATCAATCTAACTTTATATTACTATTTAAATTTTCCTGCATCTAAAAAATTCAAGTTTAAAAGTTTAGCATTTAGGTACGTTAAAACGTCTGAAAACCACGTTTTGCAGTAAATATTAACTACGTGGATAATTATTGTACTACTATTATGGCGACTGCTGACCTAAATATTATAATTATTGCCAGAGTAACCGCGTCTACAGTAACAGTTGTTCAATTACTGGTTAAGAATTGACAGCAGTGTTAATAGGTTTTGCAATGGTATATTTGGAATCAATCTAACCATTACTGTTTAAATTTTTCAGCATCCAAAAAATTCAAGTTTAAAAGTTTAGCATTTAGGTACGTTAAAACTTCTGAAAACCACGTTTTGCAGTAAATATTAGCTACGTGGATAATTATTGTACTGCCATTATGGCTACTGTTGACCAAAATATTATAATTATGGCCAGAGTAAGCGCGTCTACAGTAACAGTTGTTCAATTACTGGCTAAGAATTGACAGCAGTGTTAATAGGTTTTGTAATAGTATATTTGGAATCAATCTAATCATATATTACTAATGTTAAAATTTTCCAGCATCTAAAAAATTCAAGTTTAAAAGTTTAGCATTTAGGTACGCTAAAACGTCTGAAAACCACGTTTTGCAGTAAATATTAACAACGTGGATAATTATTGTACTACTATTATGGCTTCTGTTGACCTAAATATTATAATTATTGCCAGAGTAAGCGCGTCTACAGTAACAGATGTTCAATTACTGGCTAAGAATTGACAGCAGTGTTAATAGGTTTTGTAATAGTATATTTGGAATCAATCTAATCATATATTACTAATGTTAAAATTTTCCAGCATCTAAAAAATTCAAGTTTAAAAGTTTAGCATTTAGGTACGCTAAAACGTCTGAAAACCACGTTTTGCAGTAAATATTAACAACGTGGATAATTATTGTACTACTATTATGGCTACTGTTGACCTAAATATTATAATTATTGCCAGAGTAAGCGCGTCTACAGTAACAGTTATTCAATTACTGGCTAAGAATTGACAGCAGTGTTAATAGGTTTTGAAATAGTATATTTGGAATCAATCTAACTTTATATTACTAATGTTAAAATTTTCCAGCATCTAAAAAATTCAAGTTTAAAAGTTTAGCATTTAGGTACGCTAAAACGTCTGAAAACCACGTTTTGCAGTAAATATTAACAACGTGGATAATTATTGTACTACTATTATGGCTACTGTTGACCTAAATATTATAATTATTGCCAGAGTAACCGCGTCTACACTAACAGTTGTTCAATTACTGGTTAAGAATTGACAGCAGTGTTAATAGGTTTTGCAATGGTATATTTGGAATCAATCTAACCATTACTGTTTAAATTTTTCAGCATCCAAAAAATTCAAGTTTAAAAGTTTAGCATTTAGGTACGTTAAAACTTCTGAAAACCACGTTTTGCAGTAAATATTAGCTACGTGGATAATTATTGTACTGCCATTATGGCTACTGTTGACCAAAATATTATAATTATGGCCAGAGTAAGCGCGTCTACAGTAACAGTTGTTCAATTACTGGCTAAGAATTGACAGCAGTGTTAATAGGTTTTGTAATAGTATATTTGGAATCAATCTAATCATATATTACTAATGTTAAAATTTTCCAGCATCTAAAAAATTCAAGTTTAAAAGTTTAGCATTTAGGTACGCTAAAACGTCTGAAAACCACGTTTTGCAGTAAATATTAACAACGTGGATAATTATTGTACTACTATTATGGCTACTGTTGACCTAAATATTATAATTATTGCCAGAGTAAGCGCGTCTACAGTAACAGATGTTCAATTACTGGCTAAGAATTGACAGCAGTGTTAATAGGTTTTGTAATAGTATATTTGGAATCAATCTAATCATATATTACTAATGTTAAAATTTTCCAGCATCTAAAAAATTCAAGTTTAAAAGTTTAGCATTTAGGTACGCTAAAACGTCTGAAAACCACGTTTTGCAGTAAATATTAACAACGTGGATAATTATTGTACTACTATTATGGCTACTGTTGACCTAAATATTATAATTATTGCCAGAGTAAGCGCGTCTACAGTAACAGTTGTTCAATTACTGGCTAAGAATTGACAGCAGTGTTAATAGGTTTTGTAATAGTATATTTGGAATCAATCTAATCATATATTACTAATGTTAAAATTTTCCAGCATCTAAAAAATTCAAGTTTAAAAGTTTAGCATTTAGGTACGCTAAAACGTCTGAAAACCACGTTTTGCAGTAAATATTAACAACGTGGATAATTATTGTACTACTATTATGGCTACTGTTGACCTAAATATTATAATTATTGCCAGAGTAAGCGCGTCTACAGTAACAGTTGTTCAATTACTGGCTAAGAATTGACAGCAGTGTTAATAGGTTTTGTAATAGTATATTTGGAATCAATCTAATCATATATTACTAATGTTAAAATTTTCCAGCATTTAAAAAATTCAAGTTTAAAAGTTTAGCATTTAGGTACGCTAAAACGTCTGAAAACCACGTTTTGCAGTAAATATTAACAACGTGGATAATTATTGTACTACTATTATGGCTACTGTTGACCTAAATATTATAATTATTGCCAGAGTAAGCGCGTCTACAGTAACAGTTGTTCAATTACTGGCTAAGAATTGACAGCAGTGTTAATAGGTTTTGTAATAGTATATTTGGAATCAATCTAATCATATATTACTAATGTTAAAATTTTCCAGCATCTAAAAAATTCAAGTTTAAAAGTTTAGCATTTAGGTACGCTAAAACGTCTGAAAACCACGTTTTGCAGTAAATATTAACAACGTGGATAATTATTGTACTACTATTATGGCTACTGTTGACCTAAATATTATAATTATTGCCAGAGTAAGCGCGTCTACAGTAACAGATGTTCAATTACTGGCTAAGAATTGACAGCAGTGTTAATAGGTTTTGTAATAGTATATTTGGAATCAATCTAATCATATATTACTAATGTTAAAATTTTCCAGCATCTAAAAAATTCAAGTTTAAAAGTTTAGCATTTAGGTACGCTAAAACGTCTGAAAACCACGTTTTGCAGTAAATATTAACAACGTGGATAATTATTGTACTACTATTATGGCTACTGTTGACCTAAATATTATAATTATTGCCAGAGTAAGCGCGTCTACAGTAACAGTTGTTCAATTACTGGCTAAGAATTGACAGCAGTGTTAATAGGTTTTGTAATAGTATATTTGGAATCAATCTAACTTATATTACTATTTAAATTTTCCTGCATCTAAAAAATTCAAGTTTAAAAGTTTAGCATTTAGGTACGCTAAAACGTCTGAAAACCACGTTTTGCAGTAAATATTAACAACGTGGATAATTATTGTACTACTATTATGGCTACTGTTGACCTAAATATTATAATTATTGCCAGAGTAAGCGCGTCTACAGTAACAGTTGTTCAATTACTGGCTAAGAATTGACAGCAGTGTTAATAGGTTTTGTAATAGTATATTTGGAATCAATCTAATCATATATTACTAATGTTAAATTTTCCAGCATTTAAAAAATTCAAGTTTAAAAGTTTAGCATTTAGGTACGCTAAAACGTCTGAAAACCACGTTTTGCAGTAAATATTAACAACGTGGATAATTATTGTACTACTATTATGGCTACTGTTGACCTAAATATTATAATTATTGCCAGAGTAAGCGCGTCTACAGTAACAGTTGTTCAATTACTGGCTAAGAATTGACAGCAGTGTTAATAGGTTTTGTAATAGTATATTTGGAATCAATCTAATCATATATTACTAATGTTAAAATTTTCCAGCATTTAAAAAATTCAAGTTTAAAAGTTTAGCATTTAGGTACGCTAAAACGTCTGAAAACCACGTTTTGCAGTAAATATTAACAACGTGGATAATTATTGTACTACTATTATGGCTACTGTTGACCTAAATATTATAATTATTGCCAGAGTAAGCGCGTCTACAGTAACAGTTGTTCAATTACTGGCTAAGAATTGACAGCAGTGTTAATAGGTTTTGTAATAGTATATTTGGAATCAATCTAATCATATATTACTAATGTTAAAATTTTCCAGCATCTAAAAAATTCAAGTTTAAAAGTTTAGCATTTAGGTACGCTAAAACGTCTGAAAACCACGTTTTGCAGTAAATATTAACAACGTGGATAATTATTGTACTACTATTATGGCTACTGTTGACCTAAATATTATAATTATTGCCAGAGTAAGCGCGTCTACAGTAACAGTTGTTCAATTACTGGCTAAGAATTGACAGCAGTGTTAATAGGTTTTGTAATAGTATATTTGGAATCAATCTAATCATATATTACTAATGTTAAAATTTTCCAGCATCTAAAAAATTCAAGTTTAAAAGTTTAGCATTTAGGTACGCTAAAACGTCTGAAAACCACGTTTTGCAGTAAATATTAACAACGTGGATAATTATTGTACTACTATTATGGCTACTGTTGACCTAAATATTATAATTATTGCCAGAGTAAGCGCGTCTACAGTAACAGTTGTTCAATTACTGGCTAAGAATTGACAGCAGTGTTAATAGGTTTTGTAATAGTATATTTGGAATCAATCTAATCATATATTACTAATGTTAAAATTTTCCAGCATCTAAAAAATTCAAGTTTAAAAGTTTAGCATTTAGGTACGCTAAAACGTCTGAAAACCACGTTTTGCAGTAAATATTAACAACGTGGATAATTATTGTACTACTATTATGGCTACTGTTGACCTAAATATTATAATTATTGCCAGAGTAAGCGCGTCTACAGTAACAGTTGTTCAATTACTGGCTAAGAATTGACAGCAGTGTTAATAGGTTTTGTAATAGTATATTTGGAATCAATCTAATCATATATTACTAATGTTAAAATTTTCCAGCATCTAAAAAATTCAAGTTTAAAAGTTTAGCATTTAGGTACGCTAAAACGTCTGAAAACCACGTTTTGCAGTAAATATTAACAACGTGGATAATTATTGTACTACTATTATGGCTACTGTTGACCTAAATATTATAATTATTGCCAGAGTAAGCGCGTCTA
The DNA here is from genome assembly GCA_940337035.1 of Agriotes lineatus. Taxonomy (NCBI): domain Eukaryota; kingdom Metazoa; phylum Arthropoda; class Insecta; order Coleoptera; family Elateridae; genus Agriotes; species Agriotes lineatus. Next base: position 72,238 of record CALNHX010007566.1, read on the forward strand.
CAGTAACAGTTGTTCAATTACTGGCTAAGAATTGACAGCAG